>JBAMJV010004898.1:0-153704 GCA_037951105.1 Echinarachnius parma | reverse complement strand
CCCCCCCGTGTACGCATATGCCTGTGAATATGAGATTGTATTTTTAATTATACACTTATTAAATCATATCATAACCATTCAAACAGAGATTCCATTAATTGACCAAATGTTTTTTACAGGACAGATACAAAAAATAACGAAATACAAAAATACAACATACAACATTATCTTACTCAAAGATCTGGTGACGGGTAATTTGCTAGTAATAATAATAATACAAATACTAAATTAATGAAAACTGTAATAATAAGGGAGACATTTGAACAATTACAAGCCATTTCATTATTCTGTTAGAATAAGCCAAACAACTAGGCACAAGAGAAGTGTAAAAGCTCCTGACCAAGTGATTTTGGTTGAATTTGACAACGTTAATGAATCACTTAAATCCCTGGATCATCATGCAGAGACCGTGCGTCTATAAATGCTGACTCTATGATTGTTGGATTTAAGGCGGTTGCTTTGCCTTAATCGCTTTCTATTAGCGCCAACACCACAGACAAAATGGCGGATATGGATGGATACAGGTAGAACTGTGAACGGGGATTTCTCGAACTGGCGGTATATGGGAAATGCTTGTTATAACATGATATAATGCCAAAGACGGAAAGACACATTTATCAATAATTAATCTTCAAAATAACCGGTTTTTTAGTTTGAAAAGGACTGTAAATCTCTTTTTTTTGCCGCGCGCTTCGCGCGCATACAGTTTCTCATATTGCAAGTTCATTTGGGTTGCGGGAACACACCTTTTGAAATGTGTTGGGCAGCGTAATTTCTCAAACGCACACCTCAAACGAAGTTCATTAAACCCTCATCTATAGATAGCACACCGTCACAGAAAATTAAATAATCTCGGTACATATGCGCTAAACGCAAATCAAATTGGAATATCATGTCCCCCCACATTTAACAAAGGAGCAGATTTTCCCTCTCCCTTTGTCATTATGTATGTTTGGTTCCATACCTATATACTTCATATTACGTGAAATTTCTGTCTCAGGTGTGCACCAAATCGCACAATTTCACGCCCAAAAATACAAAAGCTCCCTACTGTGGGAGGGGGACACCCCCTACCACACCCTCACCCGCTCGATCGCTTCGCTTCCTCGCAATGTCTCCCCTACACTTTTGAGAAAGTGTTGACGCCCTTGCTTAGTTTCATGGGAGCCCAATGCCCTAGACTATATCGATGGCTCTATAGTATACATGATCACGTGGATCCATCTCATGCAAGGCTCAATCTTTTCATCGCTATGCCCTTTAAAAATACGTTATGAGTAGGTTTACTATTTTATACAATTTTAACACCCATGCTAGGAGCAAATGTCTGAAATCTTTAGGGCTCCGCCCCCTGAACCCCCATTATTGTCTTCAAATGTGGGTGCCCCCCAAAGTCAGGTCTTCGAGCCATCAAGACACTTTCAATGAGCGCATAATAAAACTTCCGGGCATGCCAATGTGGGTCTTTTAGCTCTCTCAGTGGTCACTCTGGACACATTTTCAAATCCCCCCCCCCCCAATCTCAAAAACGGGTCGACACCCCTGACTACTACTAATACTTCATTCATTAATTTCGTATCATTACACAACTTCCTCCTAATGGCGGGCAAATCTGGCTCTTGCCCCTCCCCCCCCCCCCCCCCCCCCCCCCCCCCCCCCCCCCCCCCCCCCATCTCCTGAAATAACATTTCAATCATGCCTTATATCTGATTAAATACCAGTGATATTAAAAAAGGAATTTCTTTGGACAAGATAATTCAGATTTTACTTCATGTTAAGTCAAATTTCCTTCCTAAGCATGCACCAGATTGCATGCAAGAACACTCTTACCGTGTACGGGCGGACACCCACCTATCATCACACCTTCCCATCAAACCCTCCCATGCAACTCTCGGTCGTTTCCCAAGGATGCTTAAATGGTATAGGTTTTCCCGCTCAATTTCGCGATTGTGTCAATCCAATTGATAATATGAGCAAACGAATTCGCGCGATTTGCGATCGCCGTGTCAAAGCAGCATTCGAATTCGTAAATAGTCGTTCAAAATCACGTAGGAGCAAGTGAATTTGCACAAAGAGCATTCCTTTTCATCAATGGTCATTCGAATTCGCGAAAGGGCAGTTGACAGTTGGCTGCACATTCGCGAATTCGAATGCCCATAAATGAACTTCTGTGTCTATTCACGAAAGCTTATGCGTATGAATGAATTCGCTTGCACTTATTCGGAATTTGGAAGACCGATACCAACGATTATGCGGTAATGCGGGAATTTGAATGACCCTTAATGAAATCGATTGAAAAAAGTGTAAAATTGAGCGGGAAAGTCTATAGTAAAAATGTACACAGTTAAGTTACAGGGCTATTTTCATTCAAGAAGCTGCCGTTAACACAATAGGGCGCTTTCATGAGGCCTCAAGTTTCTACCATTTTTTAAAATAAACAAAATGCGAATGTGATGTTTGCTTAAACAAATTATTCCATCGAGAAATCTTTTAAAAAAATTAAAACCATTTTTGAAGACTTTCAAAAATGTGTAGCATTTTAAAATATTTTTTGTTATTAATGTATTGAATAAAAACTGGTCCCCCACATTTATTCCAATCTGATATACCCATAGGATTTCCAGCTGTTTCTCAATCGATTTTGAACAAATAAAGTTGGTTCTGTGAATTACAATTGTGTGCTCCTTCAATAATATAATATAACCGATTTGTATAGCGCCTAATATGATTGATAATCATCTCTTAGCGCTTTACAATGATATTATTACCCCGGTCAAAGGATACAATGCAAACCAGCATACATTGTGTGCACCTACTCCACTCCCTGGGGAGCATTCCTTCCAAGCGGCTCATGGGCACTGAGAAAATCGTTCACATAATGTCTTTTACCTCCTATACCGGGTTCCCATTTATACACCTGGGTAGAGAGCAGCAATGTGGATGAATTGTCTTGGACAAACGAAACAAATGTCCCAAACAGGTTTGCTATGGCACTAACGCCTAAGATATGCCCGTTTAATTGGTATCTGGCGACTTGAATGGAGACCAAAGCGCGCGTATTCAATTCGAGTTATAAGTAGACTTATAGCAAAGACTATAGAATTTCCATTAAGCGTCTTTGCTTATAGCCACTAAATCTGACCTATAGCCGCTAATCTGACCTATAGCCACTAAATCTGACCTATACTCACTAAATCTGACCTATAGCCACTAACATTAGGGTTAGGGTAAGGGTTAATGTTAGGGTATAATATATACCCCTAAAAACCAATACCAACCAAGCGAACCTGAGATAGCTCAGTCGGTAGAGAGCTAGACTGATATGCTATCTAGATCCCTGGTTCTAATCCTACCTTGGTTCAATGTTTTTTTGTATTTGCTATTGTTACTGCACTCGACTCAATGTTCGAATTGATACAAGTCGGAAATTTGGGGTATACGTGGTCTCTGACCAAGTCGCTAATTCACAAGTCGCTAATTCACAAGTCGCTAATTCACAAGGATTTGCAAATCTGTTTGGGAAAAATAATTTCGCCTCCGGGTTCAACTCGGGATCTCCCGCTTGGAAAGCGAGCGCTCTACCAATCTCGCCACACCTCATCCACGTTGTACACATTGTACGCAAATTGTATAATGTACGTATAGTTTTTTTCATTACTGTACCTCACGAACAAATTGTTTCTTGAAGCGCCCTCTATACCAAGTCTGAACTATACCTTTAATTTGTTGTACACAGTTGTGGAGTTTTGTAATGTATTCATAATACAAGTACAGATAGATGTTAATTGGTAAAATATAGGTTTTCCCGGCCAATTTCCAACATTACGCGCCCAAATTCGTTTATGTGCATTCAAATTCGTGCAATTGTCGTGGAGGAGTCTTTTTGGTCATTCAAATTCATATGCATGCATATTCGTATTATGGGCACTCAAATGTCAAATCGCATACTTAAAATTCGCAAATGTGCATTCGATTTCACTAATGGGCGCTATTTTCAACATTATGTGCATTCAATTTAATACGGCAAGCTTGACAACCGCTTGTTTGTGCATTCAATTTCGTTAATGGGTGACCAATTTCCAGAAATGTCCATTCGATTTAAGTTACACAAACAACATCCATACGTACTCACACATAAACATATTAACATGCATGTATACAACCATATACATACACAAACACACACATACATGACATATACGATGACTTTGATTTCTCTTTTATATCATAATCACCGTTCTGTTCCTTACATAGTCTCGACCATTTCATCGTGTTATACCTTTCCCTTTTCAGATATACTTTTCAACATTTAATCTTCACTTTTCGATATTTATCAGTCACATTTTGTTTCGATTTTTTTGTAAATTGTCAATAATTGTATATTAATTTCACATTGTGCTTTCTTTTTGTTTTACCTCTATTCGTTCATCATGTCTTTACTTTACCATCATGCGATATTTAGTTCACCGTTTTGATCTTTATTTTCATCATCATCTTTTTTCATAATCTGTATCTTTATTGATTGCACATGCACGAAATAGCTGTACCATATACCATGATGTTACATATCCTAACATTTCCAGTGTACATGTTTAATTTGAATGAAACTATAATGAACTTGTTTGCCCATGCGCGAATTTGAATGACCGAAATGAGACCGGAGACTCCTAGAGATGAATTTGAATGACTATTAATGAAAATGAGCGCCCATCGCTTACACTGGAATGACGCAGGTGTGAAATTGGTTGCTCCGTTACTTAATATGAATGACTAAAAACGAATTTGAATGACGATATGTCGATCCAAGCGCGGATTAGGTGAAATTAAATGCTATTCTGATATGAAATTGCATGAGAAAATAGCGAAATTGACCGGGAAAACCTATAATAGGCGTAGGAGGCGATAATGGCCCTATAGAGAAATGAAAATGGCCATATTCGGGCATAATTCACCTAAAAAACATGATATTTTCAGGCAAAATCAATATGGGCAGAATCATATAATTATTTTCTGCACAATAAGGTGCCTTTTCAGCTCGAAAGAGCTAGGATGGCAAAAATGTTTGTGTACGCCCTTAATTTATCATTCGGTTGAAACAACTATATATTTTATGAAAATGTATTACATGCAAAGAATTATAATTTTTCATTTCATTTTACTCCATTCGTCTTATAACAAACATACATAATTATAACGTTGATATCTACAGATAAGTAAAGAACATACAAACAGCATAACGAAAGATAAACACAAGATACAATTATATATACGAATGAGGAAACCGGCAAGAAAGAATGTTACCCTAATCTAACACCTAACACCTGATTGTAGAAAGAAATAAAAATATGCAATTTACATAAAACGCACTTGTTTGTATCTTTGTGTAAATGAATTTTGAGTTTGGCTTTATTTTACATATAGAGAGAATTCATTCCATAAAAATAGTCCATTGGCCAAGACATGACATTTTGCGTATTGGTACCACCTTGGGGGACAAATTCTAGTTGCTAGTTTGTAATCACTATACATGCCTAGAATATGTTTTCATGTGATAACCCGTGGAGAGCAGGCGCGCCGGAAGCAGTTTTGGATTGGGGGGGGGGGGCAAAACCCTAAGGGGGCTCACGATTGATGTGTTTAGGGGCTCATGCCGAACCACACTCACAGAGTTGCCAACTTTGAGCCAGAGGTGAGAGTGAGACATTGCGAGGATAAAGCGACCAAGCCCGAGGGAGCGAAATGACTGAGCGGATTCCCCCCTCCCACGGTAGGGAGCTTTTGCATTTTTTGACTTGAAATTGTGCAATCTTGTGCATAAAAAAACATAATCCAACAACATAGCTTACAACCAAAAATGAGTCCCGAGGGAGCGAAGCGACCGAGGGCTGGAGCAGAGCCAGGGGGGAGGGTTTGGGAGGGGGTATCCCCCTCCCACGGGGAAGATTTGCATTTATATACTTGAAATGGTGCATTCTGGTGCATAAAACATAAACCATTTTATGTCACATTTGTGTGATCCAACATCAAAGCTTACAGCCAAAAATGAGTCCCAAAGGAGCGAAGCGACCGAGGGCTGGGTTAGAGCCAGAGGGGGAGGGTTTGGGAGGGGGTATCCCCCTCCCACGGGGAAGATTTTGCATTTATATACTTGAAATGGTGCAATTTGGTGCATAAAACATAAACCATATGTCACATTTGTGTGATCCAACCCCCCAACATCAAAGCTTACAGCCAAAAATGAGTCCCGAGGGAGCGAAGCGACCGAGGGCTGGGTCAGAGCCAGAGGGGGAGGGTTTGGAAGGGGGTATCCCCCTCCCACGGGGAAGATTTTGCATTTATATACTTGAAATGGTGCAATTTGGTGCATAAAAACATAAACCATATGCCACATTATTGTATGATCCAACAACATAGCTTACAGCCAAAAATGAGTCCCGAGGGAGCGAAGCGACTGAGGGCTGGGTCAGAGCCAGAGGGGGAGGGTTTGGGAGGGGGTATCCCCCTTCCACGGGGAAGATTTTGCATTTATATACTTGAAATGGTGCATTGTGGTGCATACAACATAAACCATATGCCACATTTGTGTGATCCAACATCAAAGCTTACAGCCAAAAATGAGTCCCGAGGGTGCGAAGCGACCGAGGGCTGGGTCAGAGCCAGAGGGGGAGGGTTTGGAAGGGGTATCCCCCTCCCACGGGGAAGATTTTGCATCTATATACTTGAAATGGTGCAATTTGGTGCATACAAATATAAACCATATGCCACATTATTGTATGATCCAACAACATAGCTTACAGCCAAAAATGAGTCTCGAGGGAGCGAAGCGACTGAGGGCTGGGTCAGAGCCAGAGGGGGAGGGTTTGGGAGGGGGTATACCCCTTCCACGGGGAAGATTTTGCATTTATATACTTGAAATGGTGCATTGTGGTGCATAAAACATAAACCATATGCCACATTTGTGTGATCCAACATCAAAGCTTACAGCCAAAAATGAGTCCCGAGGGAGCGAAGCGACCGAGGGCTGGGTCAGAGCCAGAGGGGGAGGGTTTGGGAGGGGGTATACCCCTTCCACGGGGAAGATTTTGCATTTATATACTTGAAATGGTGCATTGTGGTGCATAAAACATAAACCATATGCCACATTTGTGTGATCCAACATCAAAGCTTACAGCCAAAAATGAGTCCCGAGGGAGCGAAGCGACCGAGGGCTGGGTCAGAGCCAGAGGGGGAGGGTTTGGGAGGGGGTATCCCCCTTCCACGGGGAAGATTTTGCATTTATATACTTGAAATGGCGCATTGTGGTGCATAAAACATAAAACATATGCCACATTTGTGTGATCCAACATCAAAGCTTACAGCCCAAAATGAATCCCGAGGGTGCGAAGCGACCGAGGGCTGGGTCAGAGCCAGAGGGGGAGGGTTTGGAAGGGGTATCCCCCTCCCACGGGGAAGATTTTGAATCTATATACTTGAAATGGTGCAATTTGGTGCATAAAAATATAAACCATATGCCACATTATTGTATGATCCAACAACATAGCTTACAGCCAAAAATGAGTCCCGAGGGAGCGAAGCGACTGAGGGCTGGGTCAGAGCCAGAGGGGGAGGGTTTGGGAGGGGTATACCCCTTCCACGGGGAAGATTTTGCATTTATATACTTGAAATGGTGCATTGTGGTGCATAAAACATAAACCATATGCCACATTTGTGCGATCCAACATCAAAGCTTACAGCCAAAAATGAATCCCGAGGGTGCGAAGCGACCGAGGGCTGGGTCAGAGCCAGAGGGGGAGGGTTTGGAAGGGGTATCCCCCTCCCACGGGGAAGATTTTGAATCTATATACTTGAAATGGTGCAATTTGGTGCATAAAAATATAAACCATATGCCACATTATTGTATGATCCAACAACAAAGCTTACAGCCAAAAATGAGTCCCGAGGGAGCGAAGCGACTGAGGGCTGGGTCAGAGCCAGAGGGGGAGGGTTTGGGAGGGGTATACCCCTTCCACGGGGAAGATTTTGAATTTATATACTTGAAATGGTGCATTGTGGTGCATAAAACATAAACCATATGCCACATTTGTGTGATCCAACATCAAAGCTTACAGCCAAAAATGAGTCCCGAGGGAGCGAAGCGACCGAGGGCTGGGTCAGAGCCAGAGGGGGAGGGTTTGGGAGGGGGTATACCCCTTCCACGGGGAAGATTTTGCATTTATATACTTGAAATGGTGCATTGTGGTGCATAAAACATAAACCATATGCCACATTTGTGTGATCCAACATCAAAGCTTACAGCCAAAAATGAGTCCCGAGGGAGCGAAGCGACTGAGGGCTGGGTCAGAGCCAGAGGGGGAGGGTTTGGGAGGGGGTATCCCCCTCCCACGGGGAAGATTTTGCATTTATATACTTGAAATGGTGCATTGTGGTGCATAAAACATAAATCATATGCCACATTTGTGTGATCCAACATCAAAGCTTACAGCCAAAAATGAATCCCGAGGGAGCGAAGCGACCGAGGGCTGGGTCAGAGCCGGATGGGGAGGGTTTGGGAGGGGGTATACCCCTTCCACGGGGAAGATTTTGCATTTATATACTTGAAATGGTGCATTGTGGTGCATAAAACATAAACCATATGCCACATTTGTGTGATCCAACATCAAAGCTTACAGCCAAAAATGAGTCCCGAGGGAGCGAAGCGACCGAGGGCTGGGTCAGAGCCAGAGGGGGAGGGTTTGGGAGGGGGTATCCCCCTTCCACGGGGAAGATTTGGCATTTATATACTTGAAATGGCGCATTGTGGTGCATAAAACATAAACCATATGCCACATTTGTGTGATCCAACATCAAAGCTTACAGCCAAAAATGAATCCCGAGGGTGCGAAGCGACCGAGGGCTGGGTCACAGCCAGAGGGGGAGGGTTTGGAAGGGGTATCCCCCTCCCACGGGGAAGATTTTGAATCTATATACTTGAAATGGTGCAATTTGGTGCATAAAAATATAAACCATATGCCACATTATTGTATGATCCAACAACATAGCTTACAGCCAAAAATGAGTCCCGAGGGAGCGAAGCGACTGAGGGCTGGGTCAGAGCCAGAGGGGGAGGGTTTGGGAGGGGTATACCCCTTCCACGGGGAAGATTTTGCATTTATATACTTGAAATGGTGCATTGTGGTGCATAAAACATAAACCATATGCCACATTTGTGTGATCCAACATCAAAGCTTACAGCCAAAAATGAGTCCCGAGGGAGCGAAGCGACCGAGGGCTGGGTCAGAGCCAGAGGGGGAGGGTTTGGGAGGGGGTATACCCCTTCCACGGGGAAGATTTTGCATTTATATACTTGAAATGGTGCATTGTGGTGCATAAAACATAAACCATATGCCACATTTGTGTGATCCAACATCAAAGCTTACAGCCAAAAATGAGTCCCGAGGGAGCGAAGCGACTGAGGGCTGGGTCAGAGCCAGAGGGGGAGGGTTTGGGAGGGGGTATCCCCTCCCACGGGGAAGATTTTGCATTTATATACTTGAAATGGTGCATTGTGGTGCATAAAACATAAATCATATGCCACATTTGTGTGATCCAACATCAAAGCTTACAGCCAAAAATGAATCCCGAGGGAGCGAAGCGACCGAGGGCTGGGTCAGAGCCGGATGGGGAGGGTTTGGGAAGGGGTATCCCCCTCCCACGGGGAAGATTTTGCATTTATATACTTGAAATGGTGCAATTTGGTGCATAAAAAGACATAAACCATATGCCACATTATTGTATGATCCAACAACATAGCTTACAGCCAAAAATGAGTCCCGAGGGAGCGAAGCGACTGAGGGCTGGGTCAGAGCCAGAGGGGGAGGGTTTGGGAGGGGGTATCCCCCTCCCACGGGGAAGATTTTTCATTTATATACTTGAAATGGTGCATTGTGGTGCATAAAACATAAACCATATGCCACATTTGTGTAATCCAACATCAAAGCTTACAGCCAAAAATGAGTCCCGAGGGAGCGAAGCGACCGAGGGCTGGGTCAGAGCCAGAGGGGGAGGGTTTGGGAGGAGGTTTCCCCCTTCCACGGGGAAGATTTTGCATTCATATACTTGAAATGGTGCAATTTGGTGCACGTCACACAAACAGCCAGAGCAATAACAGCCTACACAGGAACTACGTGGACCGGTACAGAAAAATCCACCCCAGACGTACCATACGCAAGAAACACATCAAACTGAGATAATTTGTGTGCGCGCGAAGCGCGCAGCGAAAACGTTAACTGGATGTATAACTTAGTTTTTAAACGTTAGAAATAACAAGTATTGGGTGATACAGTTAATTTTTTCTTTTCCTTTTTCGTTCTTTCTTTCTTTCTTTTCTTTTTTTTTTTTTTTTTTTTTTTGAGGGGGGGCTTTTTTTTTTTTTTGGGGGGGGGGGGGGGGCAAAAACGCGTTTTGCCCCCCACTGTTTGGATTGGGGGGGGGGGGGGGGTGGCCGCCCCCCCTGCCCCCCCCCCCCCCCCCCCCCCCCACTTCCGGCGCCTATGGTGGAGAGTGGCAGCTTTATAGTGGATATTACTGAATTGATTATGCATTATAATTTCGCTATTTAATTTATCCTAATTGTGTGATCCATTAGATTTGCCCCGATTATTAACGTTAAAAAATCAGTCCGAGCAAGCCATGCGAAGTGTAGTCGGACTATAGTCTGAATAAAATATATTTTATTTTATTTTATTTTTTTATTTTTTTATTGTTTTTAATTTGTTTTATATTTGTTTTGGGGGGTCACATAAATTATTTGGGCACACCTTTTCCCTCTATTTGTTCAGAAATTGATGTTTTCTAATGATTTGCAATTAATTCAGGGCCACGTGCCCCCATCGCCCCTTCTTCATGCTTATGAATAGCGACCCTTATGCGTATTGACCCTCAATGTGAATCATGAATAGCGACCCTCATGCCACATTATGCCACATTATTAGCGCTCCTTATGCCTTTATGAATAGTGACCCCTTTTGCGTTTTATGAATAGAGGTCCTTCATGTATAGGAAGTTAAACATTATGATTGCATGGTTTCTTGTTGGTGTCTGATAACGCTTTCCGCTTCTATTTTGTCATCTTGTCAATGAACTGATAGACCGGCAGCCCAGAGGTGTCTTGTGCATCGAAAAGCGTACTGATTTCTGAACATATGAATATTTAGAGGAAAATGTAACAAATCCCAAAATATGAGTCTCCTGGGGTCTATCCGGGGATAAATGGCTCCTTTGCGCCTCCAAAAGTTGGCCCCTGGGGATTGTCCGATGCTTCTTTTTGTGCGATTGTACCGTGTTAATCGTCGCTCACGACGCGCCGCGATAAAGGGATAAAGGGCTCCTTTTGCGCCTCCAAAATTTGGCCCCTGGGGATTGTCCGATGCTTCTATTTTGTGCGATTGTACCGTGTTAATCGTCGCTCACGACGCGCCGCGGCGGGGTCAGCGCATCCGTAGACAAAAGGAAATCAGTCATGCATGTTACCTTCTTCGAACATTTTACGTTGGCTGTTTTGAAAGACGAAACACACATTGTCCGCTCTCGGGATTATACCCCAAACATCTTGACAGAATACATATTGGTAGCACATAGGAATATACCAAAGGCCATATTGGTACATTTTAATGAACCCTTTATATGATCAAAACAAGGTCAAACACAGCTTCCACTTACAAATGATTTTTTAAAAACATTAAATATGAACCCGTCTAATCTACAGAGATTAAAGCCATTATTAAGCACATGGCACATCTATACGGGTAAGTGTGTGTTGGGAGGGCGGGGGGGAGGGGGGGATGGAGTAGTTTTTTTTAGAATGTGGTATTTAGTATACAGAGCGTATAAAAAAAAAGCGTTACACTTTTGAACCTTTTTTTCAAAATTACATTTTTATATATTTAGAAGATTTTTTTTCATGTCGATGGATGCCAAATGGTCTCATCTATCAAGTGCCACTAACAAAACAAATTTTCGTTCACGCTTGGGCGAACACTGACTGTTTTTGTACAGAGTGTCAAAATGGCTTGCGCCAATTTGAAAGAAGAGGGACAATTAAACCAGCATACCGAATAAGTACTCCCATTCAAACAAATTGCTCTTTGCCATGAATTTAAGATTATTTTATGATAGTGTAATCATTTTGTGGCAATTTTCTATCATAATTTAAATGATTTCATTGCTTTATGCATGGGTTAGAATAAATAAGCCATAGATTGATAGATAATAAAAGGATTTGCATCGTTAATGACAAAATTTCCAGCCTGTCCTCATTAACGATGCAAATCCTTTCATTGAGTGTGACACATACAAAAGATGACCCAGAAGCATGCATGAACGAATATTCCTGTTGATTTTTTTCATTTTCATTTTCATTTCATTTATTTTGCAACTTCAAAACATAACATAAATACAAAACAATTATTTAACAACATATAATACAAATCATGAATATCACAATTGTGCTTAAGTACATTAAACAATTGTATAAAAAATAAGTAAATAAAGAATAACTATACAACATAATAGTATACAGTATAGTAGGAAAGTTGCATGGGAAGTCACAATAAGCTGCAAGCTTGATAGCGTGACTCCCCAAAGAAAAATTAATGTAAGCTTAAATTATGTATACAACCTATGACATATGGGATAGAGAGAAAGAAAAGAAAGTAAGGAGAAGGAAGTGGTGCAAGTGCAAATAATTAAAGTACACGCTAGCCCTTGAAAACCATATACTAATTTATACAAAATATGAACATATCTAACAAATTACTCATTCAATTATACAAAATATCATTAAATTACAAAAACGCAAGTTCACTGCCATCATAACACTATACAGGGAGTGAAACTTATAAATCAATTTTGTATTTTATTTTAAATATTGATTCAGCACAATATCTTTTATCCTTCTTTTAAATGAATTTAGAAAGGTTATTTGTTTTATAAATTCAGGCAAAGTATTCCATATATCAGGCCCATGGTATCGTATTGACTTATGAGCTAATACTATTTTAGGGTTATTCAAATGAATATTATGACATGTACGTGTTAAATGAGAGTGTATATTTTCATTTAAAACAAAATAATCATCAAAAACAGGGGGAAGTAATTTTTTTAAGTATTTAAACATAAATACCGCTATTTGTAATGTGTTAATATCATAAACTTTAAAGGGGTAGTTTAGTTTTGGTAAGGCTGAACTTTAGTAGCCAAAACTTGCACAGTAACATTATAAACTAATAGATATAACTCCACCATGCTCGAAAGGTAAACAAAATTAAAAACGACGAAGGAAAAAGCCTGTTATCATTCAAAAAGAGGCATTAAAACACAAGAGGGCGCTTTTTAAAAAGGCATTGGTTTCAACCATTTTTCATACAAAATTATGCATGTGATGTTTTATTGATATAATGATTAAATAGAGAGATCATCAACAACTATTTAAAAAACCCTTTTGAAAATTTTGGAAAAAGTCCAAGCATTTTTTTATTTTGTTCTAAAAATCATCTAATTATTTGGGCCCCAAATAATTATAAGATCAGATATATTTATTCATATTTCAGCCGTTTCTGGTTCGATTTTGACCAAATAAAGTTTATTCTGCCATTAAAATTGCATGTTCTCTCAAATTCGACACTCAGTTTTTCATTACCTCACAAAAAAATTGTAATGTGCAGCGCCCTCTCTACCAAAACTAAACTACCCCTTTAAGAATATTCAATTGATAAAATAAACTATCTGTATGCGCTAAATATAAAGATTTAGTACAAATTCTGACTGCTTTCTTTTGTAAAAGAACAATTTTATCAAGATTTGTTTTACTACAATTTCCCCAAACAATATTGCAATAATTAATATACGGTAAAATAAGAGTATTATACAACATAACAAGAGAATGTTGTAAAAGTAAATATTTAGTTTGATAAAGTATACCAATACCTTTCGCTATGAGGGATGTTATATAACAAACGTGTTGATTCCATGTTAAATGTTTATCGATAATAATACCAAGGAATTTAATGTGGGTTTTACTTTCTAATAATAAATCATCAATCTTAATGTTATATTGCGTTTCATTATCCAAATATGAAGTTTGAAAATGTATACAATTTGTCTTATTAATATTCAAAGATAACTTATTGCATTTAAACCAGGAAGAAATTTTAATCAATTCTAAATTCAAAGTATGAATGAGTTCCAATAAATTATTATGAGAAAATACAACATTTGTATCATCGGCAAACATAATAAAAGAAGGAACAGAAGAGAAGTTAATAATATCATTTATATAAATCAAAAATAACAAAGGTCCCAGTATGGATCCTTGAGGAACCCCACATTGAATATTTTGCATTGATGAACTTTTACCATCAATAAAAACAAATTGTTGCCGATTAAATAAATAACTTTTCAACCAAGATAATGCAATTCCCCTAATCCCATAATTGTGTAATTTATAAAATAAAATATTATGATTAATAGTATCAAAGGCCTTGCTCAGGTCCATAAATATAGCAATAACATGTTCTTTATTGGATAATGAATCTAAAATTTTATCTAACAATTGAGTAATTGCGAAATCAGTTGATTTTTTTTTTCTAAATCCCAACTGGGATAAGTTAAGTATATTATTTTTTAATAAAAATGAATCTAATCTAGTATAAATTATCTTTTCTAAAATTTTACAAATAACAGGGAGTAGCGATATTGGTCGATAATTAGTTATTTGTGTTCGATCATCTTTCTTATGGACAGGGATCACTTTCGCGATTTTTAACGAATCAGGACAAATTCCATTTATTAATGACAAATTAAATATATATTCTAAAGGGGATAAAATATAATTAATTATTTGTTTCAAACATTTTATACTAATTCCATCGTATCCAAAAGATGTTTTTGATTGAAACGTTTTCACAATCCTTACAATTTCATCTTTATTTGTAGGATTTAAAAACATTGTTTTTGGAGTAGGATCAAATAAATATTGAGAAAAATGATTATTATCAGAGTGTATTTTTGAGGCTAAATCAGGCCCAACATTAATAAAAAAATTATTAAACTCTTGTGCAATATCAAATGAATCAACAATTTCCTGGCCATTGATATTAAGAGAATCAATTTTACTATGCTGTTTATTTTTATTAATTAATTCCTTAATAACTTTCCAAGTTAAATTCATATCCCCTTTGGCTTTTTTCAATTCATCAGAATAGTACATTTTCTTAGAAGTTCGAATTAAACTAGTGAGCCTATTGCGATACTGTTTATACAAGTTATGATTTCTTTCAATTGGTTTCCGCATATAATTTTTATATAATTTATTACGAGTTTTTATAGAATTAAAAATTCCTTTTGTAATCCATGGATTTTGTATACCTTTTCTTTTACGTTTCAATTGTATTAATGGTATATTTTTATTATAATAATATTTTATTTTATTTATAAACTTTTCGTAGGCTTTATTTATATCATTTTCACTAAATACATCCTGCCATTTCTCATTCATTAAATCTCTATTCAATGCCATTATTGTTTCATCATTTTCTTTTCTATACGTTAACTTACTAGCCGTACTCTTTGAATTAAATTTAAATTGGGAAGAAATGAGGAATATTGGCAAATGGTCGGATAAATCATAATAAAATATTCCAGTATTGGTTTCTTTATCAATGACATTAGTAAAAATATTATCAATGAGTGTTGCTGATACTGTTGTTATTCTTGTTGGTTTATTAATGCAAGGATGAAAGGCATATGAAGATAACAAATTAAGAAAGTTATTACTATTATTTGTAACGTTATGATTATCGTTATTTGTACTAATATTATTACCACTGTAGAAAACGTTATCAAAATAAAGAGAGTGTGTTAAATCAATATTATAATCACCCATTAAATAAACATGTTTATTTTCACGGGTCATTTTGTCTAATTCTTTATCAAAAAATTCTAAAAATGTATTTATATTATTACTTGGGGGTCTATATAATGTCCCTATTATAATATTTTTTCCATTTGTATTAATAATTTCTACAAATACAGTGTCTATACCATCAACATCAAAATCATTTCTTAATACAAATTTCAAGTCAGTATGAATATATAATGCCACACCACCCCCTCTACCATCTTTTCTATCAATATGAATCATTTTATAATTTGGAATATTATAAATATCTGGAGAATTAGAATGCAACCAAGTTTCAGAAATTCCAATGACAGAAAAATTAAAGTTTTTCATTAAATTCAAAAATGTTTCAAAAGAGTCAAAATGTTTATTAATACTTCTAGAATTAATATGCAGTAAGCTCAAATTATTATTATTATTATTATCATCTATACGTTTATCGTCTTTAGAAAAGACCGCCAAAAAGTCCTGAACAGTGTAATATTGACAGCTATTAATTCCATTTTGATAATTCAATGAGTTTATATCAGGATCATTTAAAGTCATAATCGGGTATTTTGGGTCTATGTATAAACAAGGGCCAGGTGTACAAATAATACAATGAAAAAGTGAGGGTGCAAACAGAGTAGAGAATACAAAGAAAGATACATTTAAGAATCATAATACGTGAAAGCATGAGTAGTAACATGAACATAATTATAAAAAACAAATTGCAAGTCTCATATTTTTAGTCTCTTATTACATGGGTCCTAGTACATATCATCAGTTTTGGAACATTGTATACCCGTCAATTACCAGCCCGACACACCACTACGCGCAACTCCAGCGCGTGCCTCTATATTTACTGCCCCTCGGCCGCGGGCCATCCAACGCCCGAGCACCGACCCCGAGCCCGCCGATCGCAACCATACCCATGTCCCTTCAATGTATATACATTAAAGGACCACAAGCACAATTATATACAACCGGCGAACCCAAAGTCAGCGCCAAACACGGGACAGCCCGAAGCCGGCTACTGTATTCCAACTATAGAACACGCACCAGAACCGCACGCGAGAGTGAGCCAGGCCGAGAACCAACATACCAAGTTCAACATACGGCAATCATGCCAAATAAAATAAAATGAATTACAACGAAACCGGGTCGGGTTATAACACAATAGCAATCAATGCAGGGTCGAGTTAATATTACGTAACCTAACACAGTGATCAAGCCAGATTCGTTATACAATAGATTACGGTTGATCAGCTGATCAACTGTAAACAGTAATGGTATAGTGCAGTTATAGTTAAACTAATTGTAAGTGACTAGCACTTGTAAATTGTCATTAAAACAAATAAGTATAATTCAAGTATACATTAAATAATTTAAAAAAATACATATAAACGTCTAAATTACAAGGCTGCTTACATTACAAAAGCAGTCGTTAACTCAACAACATTCAAACTAAGTGTATTCCTTCTTTAAAAGTGTAATATTTTCTTTTCCAAATATTACACCTAATTTCCATTACCTCAAACAAATATATATATATATTTCTTGAACTTAAAGCGTTCACGGAACCAAAACTGCACTATCCCTTTGATACATGAAAGTCAAATTTACCTTTTTGATTCATCAATGTAATATATATTCAATAAATGTAAAAAATTTTAGAACACGCGCACATGTTAGTGTCTTAGTCGTGTCTAAAAAACAAAACATAAGGCATTGGTAGTATATAAAATAAAATCTATAACAACATAAGTGTAATAACCATGTCATCTTACATGTCTTAGCCGTGTCTAAAGCATTTTTCTCCAAAATTATTTACATACTTTTGTGCATAGATCTATATGATAGTCATTTTCACTAACCTTTATAAAATGAAATTCATTTAACACATTGCATATGCATCAGTTTAGGCATTAAAACGATGATTCGATAACGCTTAACTTTTATCAAAATTATAAATTCTACGGCATTCGTTCAATATGAACATTCAAATGTTTGATGCACAATACTTATAAACATCAAGTTTATGAGTGTATAATCAAGAATAATTATGTTTAAAATAAAAATCATCAATTACAATGCGTAAAGACTACAACGCTAGTATTTTCATATCCATAAAGGAAAATAGTTGCCCATAGTATAATTTGTAATATACATTATTTTTCACAAAGGAAAATCTTTTACTAAATTTCATATAGAAAGAGTTTAAATTATTTTCAAATAATTAAAATAATCATTTGTCTTGAACATAATGAGTGTCCACTAGACAAGCATTAAATAAAGGGTTGTATATTTCATATTGTATCATATCTTCGTGATTAAAGCTAAACATATCCTAGATCTGCATTTAGAACGTATTAGTATCCATTATGAGTGTACAAAACTATAAATGCATAACACAAAATGGATGTATAAATAGTATATCTTTATGTAAAATTCATTTTTGTTCTGGCATTGCAAGTACATCATAAGATACCATCATTATTCGCTTCGAAGTAAATGTAAGTGTAATTAACTGACTTATATAAAAGTTCTATATTTAATCATAAGTCATTACGATAGGATTCGTCAATAAACATCGTATGAATCGTAATCAATAATGTTTCTATGAATATCGTGGTATCCTTCATGATATCATAACAGTCTACTTTCGTCATATCTTCTGTTCAATTTTGCCATATTAAACACAACTTGGTTGTAATTTTAATCATGCCACAAAGTTAACTTGAGTTATTATATCGTCTAATCATATCTAATGATATTTCAATAATCAATGTTAATAATTCCACTTACTATTAGTGAATCTGGTCCTCATAAATGTGTGGCCATGGCATTGATCCAAGTCTCAATAATAAATCAATCCAGCTGGTATTATAGTGTAGGCTACTATAATATACTTTTTGAAGTTATTATAAATCAAAATTAAGCCTGCCAATGTAGAGGATAGGTATCTGCCTATTTACTCAGAATTGAATGGCACTCCACCGATCTGGCGCCACTTGCCTGCGAAGAATCTTAGCTTCGTTCCTTTATCATAAATCTGTTGGACTTCCTTATTCCATTTGCGCTTTTCTTCGAGGTCGGTTGGGGTCAGATCATCCACGATGAAGTATTTCTCGGCCTTAAGATGGGCTTGATAGATTGATGGGCTGATTGGATTGATAGATTGATGGATTGATTAATGGATTGATGGATGGATAGATGGATGGATGGATGGATGGATGGATGGATGGATGGATGGATGGATGGATGGATGAATGAATTGATTGATTGATTGGTTGGTTGGTTGGTTGGTTGGTTGGTTGGTTGGTTGGTTGGTTGGTTGGTTGGTTGGTTGGTTGGTTGGTTGGTTGGTTGGTTGGTTGGTTGATTGATTGATTGATTGATTGATTTATTGATTGATGGATGGATGGATGGATTGATGGATTGCTGGATTGATTGATGGATGGATTGATCGATTAAATGATGGATTGATGGATGGATGGATGGATTGATTGATTGATTGATTGGTTGATTTCTCATTGATTGATTGATGAATCGGTTGAATGATTTGAAGATTAATTGATTTGGTACTTTTTGAATGAATGACTGGCATGTGGTTTTGATGTGTCTGTGCTTTAAACAAGATCTTGAAGTAATTACCCACTATTGATTCTCACCCATGCATATAAAACAATGAAATCAGTTAAATTATGATAGAAGATTGCCACAAAATTATTACACAATCATAAAATATTCTTAAATTGATGGCAAAGAGCAATTTGTTTGAATGGGAGTACTTATTCAGTCTGCTGGTTTATTGTCCCTCTTCTTTCAATTTGGCGCAAGCCATTTTTGACACTCTGTACAAACACTGTCAGTGTTCGCCCAAGCTTGAACGAAAATTTGTTTTGTTAGTGGCACTTGATAGATGAGACCATGGGGCATCCATCGACATGAAAAAATCTTATAAATATATAAAAATGTAGTGTTGACAATTTTTTCAAAAGTGTAACGCTTTTTTTGATACGCCCGGTATAGAAATATAAAGTAGATAGAGACGCCTGAGACAGGGATGCGGCCTGATCCCATGCACAAAGTTCTGCCGTTCACACCACCTCATGCATCGGTCACGGCACATAACTAAAACGCCCCATACACGTGTCCAGGCGTCCAAGGCTCCCCTCCCTACATGGAAGTGTTTAGGGCAACGCCCAATCCTATAGTTCTCTATCATGTCTGTTTAGAAGTGCCCATGTAACGTTGTAGGGTAACAAGAACTGATCGAGTGACCACTGTAAACTGTTGGCCATTATTTAATCAGGTTTCCTCGCATTGATTTATCTATATCACTAACCTTTCCTCTACTGCATGCAGCTTGAGTGCCAAACACACATAATTAGCTGCCCTTTAAGTCGGATTATGTACAGAAGTTTTTTTTAAATCTGGGTTGATTTACAACTTGTACGTACTTCAAAACAATATCTGAAAGTGGATGCTCCGTTTTTTAAAGATCAGTTTGGAGTGTAAATTTTCAACATTTAGAGGTATCTGTAGGGTAATCTAACGGATGAATTTTGTATCAAATAAGTATTCTGTAATCTGTAAGACATACTAGTTAAATTGGAAGAGGTTTGGGGTAAAATCTCGAATGCGTACAATGTGTATTTCGTCTTTCAAAACAGCCAACGTAAAATCTTTGAAGAAGGTAACATGCATCGGACAATCCCCAGGGGCCAAATTTTGGAGGCGCAAAGGAGCCCTTTATCCCCGGGTAGACCCCGGGAGACTCATATTTTTGGATTTGGTACATTCTTCTCTAAATATTCATATGTTCAGAAATCAGTACGCTTTTCGATGCACAAAACACCTTTGGGCTGCCCGGTCTATGAGTAGTTGTTGGATTTGCTTCAGAAGCTCAGATCAATTTTCTTTGGAAGCTTGGTACGGTTGAATGAGTGAGGAAGGTGTGTGTGTTCTGCTACATTATATTGAGTTGTATGTTATTCTAGCATAATTGACATCGATGGGGGCAACGATTTTGATTACCATATTGGGTCCCTGTGCCCTGGCGCCCATTATTTGATACACCATGCACAGTGAATATATGTTCACCCAACTGTCGAACTTTCGTGTTTGTGAAGCGCGCCATCTTTTGGCTTGACACCGACACTCATTTATCTCGGTATAGAAAAACATTATAGACTAATTAATTTCACACCGCCAAACCGAACCCAAACCAACACCAACCAGACCGAACAATTCGGTGTGCTGTCTGTTTGGTATCCGTTTGGTATCGGGATTGTCGGTCTCTTTTGGTGGGACTGCTAACCCCAGTTTGGGCATTTGTCGGTGATCGATAAAGCGGAAATTTGTACTTAGTTCTGTATGGTGTTTGTTTGGATTCTACTTCGTATGGCCTAATGAATCGGAATCAGGTAGGACGCACATCTGTTGCGGCCGAAATAGCACCACATTTTTGTAGACAATAGGTTTTCTATTGATATGCAAATGAGCTCTCGCTCCCCCGTGTATATATACGCCGCGGTTTCGCGACAACGCCATTTGTATATTTGTGTGTAGCCGAGTAGCACCGATTATTCTACACGCTCGTCTGGGTGAATCCTCGTCTTCAACTCAAGCCTTTTCTACTACTAGCTAACATATACGCCGGCTTGAAGTTACAATTTCACCGCATACCTACCAGCACACCCTAATGCGCCGTCAGGCGACCGGGTGGATAGGCCTGTATGCCCCGCGAGGGGACCAGGTTTACTATCAGCTGAAGCTCCCTATTTTGCCATCAGGCGGCCGGGGAGAGACGGCCAACCGCTACCTGTATGCCCCGTCAGGGGACCAGGTGAGAATCTGTACGTCAAAATCGGCCATCGAATACACCAGCTGATGATGCCTGGATCTACCCGTCGCTGATGCTGGATCTACCCGTCGCTGGGTGCTGGATTTACCCACCTCTGATGATAGGTCTACCCGCTGCTGGAACCGGAGTACGGGGCCTTAGCCGATCGAGACACCAGGAGCTTGGATGGAGATGGGGCCGACATGAGCATCTACCTTATTGTTATTAAGGCCAGCATGTACACAGCTCCCTTTGAGGTAGAGCCATGAAGCCGCTTTGGGCCACTTTCGATTGAGCCGGCTACTGTATTAGCCTAGGCTGTATATTGGTATGAGAAGCCATGGAATGGCTACTAGATGAGGGTTATCTGAGATATATCCCGGCCTGAAATAAGGCGATGTTATATACATGTACATGCATGTGGACTCGAATGGGCTCTTTCATTCGGTGTGATTTTTATCCCACACACCATAGTTATCGACCGAAAGGAATAATGGTAATGTATTTGATGTTACATGATGTTACATGCCATGTTACAACCCCACTTGGTCGATGTGTGATCAGATGGTTCTATGAACCGGGGCCCATATCCACGGTATACTCGCGGCAAGTGGCCGCTGCAGTCGTGAGATAGAGACCGTTCGAGTCTATACGGATTGGGAATGGTCGTGGATGATCATACTACATTATGGCCATTTGTGCCTGATTGGAATTGGTTATTCTAGAACCGATAATGAAACTACATAGTGCCTTATTTTATATACTGGCTATGCCCAACTTACACATGGTGGTGTAATGGATGAATTTTAGAACGGCCATGTACTTAATATTTACAGTTTGACGCATTTGCGCTGACCATTTTACGGCTAGTTCTGTCGACTTGTGTATACCGTGAGATGCAGGGCGCACCAATCATGGTGTCGACCTTTGAATGGGCACAGGATATCAGTTTTGCCCTATTTGCCGGGCGCCAGTGTTTTCGGTATCGGAAACTGAATTTTAGCCTACCAGCCAGCTTGGCTGTCGGGGTTTTAAAACGATATGACTATACTGGCATGTATACGTGCTGAAAGGTATCTGATTATACCCGAACCTGAATTTTAGCCCAGCCGCCATCTTGATTATCATGTTTTCGTTTAAACATTACTGTCATGGGAAATGCGGTATATGACCACCACAAGTTATTAGGTGATTTGGTATGCGGTTCAGTATTCATTTTATGCACCAAGATTTAATTTGGTGCTATCATCGTTACCGTCGTTCAGCTTAACGACGCTCCATCCTCTGATTAGTCATTTGTTGACATGTCGACCATTTCAAAGAGCCTTTATTTGGGCGGATCGTGGTATGTCCACGCGGATTATGACGGGTCATTTGTTTGGCTTGAAGACGGTTATTTTTGCTCGTCTAAATTGTAAGAGGAATTACAATACAAGGGCGTTTGGCTGTGAGCCAATGCCCCGCCCTGGGCGCGTGTCAGTATATTGCTCGCTTTTTGGCGCACGTAGCCATGGATACTTGCTATTGAGTGTTATCAATGGGGCGCCTCTTAGTGTGAATGCTAAAGCTCCCGGCCCGGTCTGTGCGGTCTTGATGTTCGTGCAGTTGTATTGTGTGAAGGTGTACAGTTTTATCTCCGGTCATCCGTGCCTAGTTTCACGATATGAGTACAGGGGTCCTCCCCTTTTATCGCATCATGTAAATTGTTCTCATGTCTTAGTGGAATTACGCACTATTCTTATGCCTTTTTGACTTTGCCAGAATTAGGCAAGCCATTGTCAAGGATAAACCGGACGTTTTTCATTACCAAACAATGCAAAGTAAAGCTGTCTAAGTGGTTCCGGATAGGATACCTCTCTGAAGACAGTCCCAGTACGGCTGAGAGCTCATTTTATAGTGGCAAGACATAATGGTGGACCCGTCTGACTTAACCTTATGATGAAGCGATGGCGTGCTAAGCACGACACATTCCACCCGCATTTGTCTTATAGTTGTCGCACTCCAGGGTAGTTCATCAGGGCGAGAGGATTATCACCATACCACTCCTTTTGTTCGTGTTGCTTCGCCCTGTTATGTGTTCCAATTTGAAAGGATGTATATCCGAGTAGGTGGATATTTTAGTTTGAGAACACATCATTATTCGTTCTGCATGACTACAGTATCGTTCACTTCTATAGCGATACAAAGTGGACATGAGTGAACAATGTTCAAGGTGTGAACATACTTTGTTGCCCCTATATCATAGGTTGCGACAATTGACAGTCGGATCTGAACAATGCGTTCTGTTTAGGCACGGCAATGCCGACACGTATCTGTGTTGACGGTTGTGTGTTATCGTCCCGCTACAATGAATTGAGTGTTGCAGTATTTTATTCATACTGACGTTGACGGAGATTCGGCAGTCTTCGTGCGAATCAATTTGCGGAACTAGGTTATTTGCCGTGATCTATTGATTGGCGTTTTTGACGCCAGGTGATCGATCTATTATATATAGTATATGGCATTATCGTGATTCAATGCCCTAGTCGTTACGCCTACGTAATTTGTTTGGGGCGTGTTCATATCGGAACTAGCGCCTTATGATCCATTCTTTAGAAGTACTGCACAATCATGTGTCAATGTGCGTTTCAGCATTGGTCAGTCGTACGTGCGGACAGAAGCTGGTTTGAATACTTTTCGAATTGTTTTTGCAAAGGAAGCGTATACATTCGATTTCCTTGGCATGGTTGACGCATTACACGTGACAGGTGTAGCTTTCGGATACTGGTTTATCTCGGGGTTACTACAATATCTTACGTTAGTTTGTTTTGAGTGATCGCTGGGCTCGTTCCGGGTCGGATGGCACAGGTTATTGATTATACACTCTTGATTAAGACCGCTTTGGTATAACGGTCGTGTGTACCTTTGTATAAGGTACTTTAGAAGCAACACACTTGGAAAAACCTCGAGTGACTTTCGTTGTTGTTTTTTTTTTCGAAATTGGTAATTCGGACCGCCGGTACGACTTTCATATTGGGCGCCGGTATGTTAGCATTATCTGCATTTTAATTTAAGCCCCATCGGTATGCATCAGCATAGGCCATCAGCACGATCAGTAGGTCGATGGCATAAGGTTAATTGCACAATGTTTGGATCCAATTGCAGCATGGGAGTACGGCGCCAATCTTGTCGCCTTGATAGTCAACGATGCGTTTGTTATCGTGCCGCCCTATTGTGTGGCGAACGCTTTGTGATATTGCGTTCATTTGTAATATGTAATATACTATACGTTTTGGGTCAGTGGCATTATTGTCTTATCCCGTTCATGACTGATTCCGTATGCTCGGGCTGTGGTCGTCGGAGGATATAGATGTATAAAGTGGATTAATCAATCCTTACGGACAGGCGGAGAAACCGCCTGAAAGAGCTTTTGCTGAAATTAGGGCCTTCCAAACGTTAAGTGGTGATTGTCACTGATGGTACGGATAAAATCATTATAATGCAGAATAACACTGCTTTTCTCACATAAATAATAGTATGGATTCCGTGTGCAGTGGCACTGCATGTTCCGTTGGGATCGTGAACATTCGGAATTGTTGAATCATACTGTCTTTTTTCCTTATTGGAATATAAAGGTTATTTGGTACACGTGTACGTACTTAGATCTCGTAGTTCTATATTTGAGTTTAGACTCTCCCTCACTCTCGACTCCAGTGATTGATAACAACCAGAGGAAGAGAAATACATTGGCTCAATTTAGATGATAAAGCTTTTTTTTGATTTGGAGGTCTAGCTCCTTATTCCGAGGATCGTATTATTCGATCCCGAGATTACTGTACAGGTATGCAGGATCACGCGGACGCACGGCACGCGTCGCGTTTGTCCGTTCGTGGAATATGTTTGCGCGGACATCATGACTGTATTAGTGCAAGCTATATTATTGATGTACGGTACCTGTATTCTTACGGGCACTGATTTAGAATGGATTTGATTTGGCCGTCCGCGTGACTCGTCTATCGGGCACGACAGTTCTGGTTACTGTCGTGCGTAGTATTAGCTCCCCAACTCTGGCTTTGAAGGTCCTACCTGATTCCGATTCATTAGGCCATACGAAGTAGAATCGGAAAATTAAACGAGATTTAAATGAAATTTAGATTGAAGTTTAATTATGATTCTACGAAGTATAGGCCTAATATGAGGAATCAGGTACCCGCCCTACTATCCGTCGGATTGACTGGGGTGTAAAACTTATCGAAGATTCTTTACACTTTGAGTGCCAGGGATTCGTATACTCTATCACGTCTATGGCGTAATAAGACCCGTACCCTTGTGGAGTTGGGCGAGCCTTTTCTTTGAAAAATGGCGTTGTCGCGAAACCGCGGCGTATATATACACGGGGGAGCGAGAGCTCATTTGCATATCAATAGAAAACCTATTGTCTACAAAAATGTGGTGCTATTTCGGCCGCAACAGATGTGCGTCCTACCTGATTCCTCATATTAGGCCTATACTTCGTAGAATCATAATTAAACTTCAATCTAAATTTCATTTAAATCTCGTTTAATTTTCCGATTCGGTTTTGCGGTGTGACTGCTACATAAGCGTAGGTTTGAAATGATAAAGAGGGTCGATCCCGATGAATGCCTTACCCCATTGGTGGCTCGATGGGTTAGTGTTGCTCTATTATACATACACCCATATACAATGTTAAGGTTTACAAACAGGTACATGGCCAGCCAAGCACTGCCGCTATCAAGCATCGCGACCACTAATCATTGCCACAACCAATCATCGCCACCACCAAGCATCGCCACCACCAAGCATCGCCACCACCAAGCTTCGCCACCACCAAGCATCGCCACCACTTACCATCGCCACCACTAAGCATCGCCACCACCAAGCATCGCCACCTCCAAGCATCGCCACCACCAAGCATCGCCACCACTTATCATCGCCACCACCAAGCATCGTCACCACCAATCATCGCCACCACCAAGCATCGCCTCCACCAAGTATCGCCACCACCAATCACCGCCATAAACAAGCATCGCCAACACCAAGCATCGCCACCACCAATAATCGACACCACCAAGCATCGCCACCATCAATAATCACCACCACCAAGTATCGCCACCACCAACCATCGCTACCACCAGGCATGGCCACCGCCAATCATCGCCATAAACAAGCATCGCCAACACCAATCATCGTCACTACGAAGCTTCGCCACCACCAAGCATCGCCACCACCAAGAATCGCCACCACCAAGCATCGCCTCCACCAAGTATCGCCACCACCAATCACCGCCATAACCAAGCATCGCCACCACCAAGCATGGCCACCACCAATCATCGCCAACACCAAGCATCGCCACCACCAATAATCGCCACCACCAAGTATCGCCACCACCAAGTATCGCCACCACCAATCACCGCCATAAACAAGCATCGCCAACACCAAGCATCGCCACCACTAATAATCGCCACCACCAAGTATCGCCACCACCAAGCATCGCCACCACTTAGCATTGCAACCAACAACCATTGCCACCACCAACCATCGCCACCACCAAGCATGGCCACCGCCAATCATCGCCATAAACAAGCATCGCCAACACCAAGCATCGTCACTACGAAGCTTCGCCACCACCAAGCATCGCCACCACCAAGAATCGCCACCACCAAGCATCGCCACCACCAAGCATTGCCTCCACCAAGTATCGCCACCACCAATCACCGCCATAACCAAGAATCGCCACCACCAAGCATGGCCACCACCAATCATCGCCATAAACAAGCATCGCCAACACCAAGCATCGCCACCACCAGTAATCGCCACCACCAAGTATCGCCACCACCAAGTATCGCCACCACTCAACATCGCCACCACTTAGCATCGCCACCACTAATCATTGCCACAATTCCGATCATCGTCACCATCAGGCATCGCCCCCACCAAGCATCGCCACCACCAAGCATCAATACCACCAAGCTTCGCCACCAACAATCATCGCCACCACCTACCATCGCCACCACCAACCATCGCTACCACCAGGCATGGCCACCGCCAATCATCGCCATAAACAAGCATCGCCAACACCAATCATCGTCACTACGAAGCTTCGCCACCACCAAGCATCGCAACCACCAAGAATCGCCACCACCAAGCATCGCCTCCACCAAGTATCGCCACCACCAATCACCGCCATAACCAAGCATCGCCACCACCAAGCATGGCCACCACCAATCATCGCCATACACAAGCATCGCCAACACCAAGCATCGCCACCACCAATAATCGCCACCACCAAGTATCACCACCACCAAGCATCACCACCACTCAACATCGCCACCACTTAGCATTGCCACCAACAACCATCGCCACCACCAGCCATCGCCACCACCAAGAATGGCCACCGCCAATCATTGCCACCACCAAGTATCGCCACCACTCAACATCGCCACCACCAACCATCACCACCACCACCAAGCATGAAGCATCGCCACCACCAATAATCGCCACCCCAAGCACTGTCGTCACCAAGCATCGCCACTACGAAACATCACCACCCCAAGCATTGATCACTACCACCAAGCTTGGCTACCACCAAGCATCGTCATATTTACCAAGAATCGCCACCCAATCATTGCCACCACCAAGCATCGCCACCACCAAGCATCGCCAACCAAAGCATTGATCATCACCAACAGCTATCGCCACCACCAAGCAATGATCATCACCACCAAGTTTGGATACCACCAGGCATCGCCACAATTACCAAGTATTGCCTCCACCAAGCATCGCACCACCAAGGTCTGCGCTTGATAACGGAGCATGGTTCTTTGGTTATAGCATTCCAAGCATCTTCTTGTTAATGTTTTTGCGCAGGTTATTTTAGAAGGTCTGATTATTTGTTATGTTGTTGTGACCCTTTTGGAGATATTCCATCATACTCCTCGAGGTAGATAACACATTTGATCTGCCTCAAATATTATCAGTCGCCTCTCGCGTAATGTTGAGCAACATAACAAAGATGAACTTATTTAAAAGTATATCGATATGGATGGCAGCAATTCGAGGACACAGATAAGCATACGCATGTGCCAATATTATGTGTATCAAAATAATCATGGTAATGGGAGTCACGTGTGAACAGGTGAAGAGTCTATAACAAAACTCATCGGCAATTAATCGAAGTAGTTTTGTCTGAACGAGTCTCAATTTTAATTATTACCGTTTGTTCCTTAACCATATAACCACTACTACTTCCAATCCTACTAACAGGATAGGTTAATGTGAGGAAAACGTATACTCAGGCAGTTAATTGTCAGTGGTCATGTTAATGGATCACTGACATTACTAGAAATTTGAGAGCCGGTCACATTTACGGTAGTGGACGTAGTGATCCGTAGGGTAGCTTAACGTGGGTACGTTAAACTAGGTTAAACTACGATGAACTACGTTAAGGTACGGTGATGAGCCACAAAATAGTACAGATAAGTACGTTCAAGTACGATAAAATACGCTAGACTACGGTAATGCGGGTGCAGCTCGCCCACGGACAGGTACGGAGTGGAACGTCTGACTACGCTTGAGTACGATAGACTACGGTAGCCACTACGCTAGACTACGTTAGACTACGCTTAAGAACCTCACTACGATATATTTAGCAACTCCGCACGGAGTATGCAGCCAGCCCGCGGTGTGGTACGGCCAGTGTGCGCTTGTTTTTCAAACAGGGCAGTTCTGTGAAATTTGTTTATTTATTTTTTGCTGACACATGCCTGGATGCCTGGAGTGGTGATGCTAGTTTTAAGCACGGTAAAGTACGTTAGAGTACACTAGGGTAAATTTGAGTACGTTAAGAAGTACGATAGACTACGTTAGACTTCGGTTTAGTACGTTAGCATCACGGATGCCTCTAACGTACCGCTCTTTTGAACATGTTCAAAAATTAAATCGAAGATCACGACTCCCTCGAGTCAATACCAAGTTAGCATCACGGACAACTACGGTACGATACGGATGTCGGTACGTTCAACTACCTTCAACTACGTTAGACTCCACTACGTTCAACTACGTCCATTACCGTAAATGTGACCGGCCCTTAAAGGTATGGTGTCAAGAAATTCAGCTGAAAATGGCTTGTTAGCCCTTCAGAAAGCCACTTACATGTAGATTTCGAATAAAACAACTGTTTTGCACTTGGACAATTATTTATAAATGATATGAGGACCTGAAAATTTACTTTGAAAGTGCCCCCAAAAAAAATTGAGTTCGGGCGAAGAAAAATGACGTCATAGTTGTGACGTCATCTGCAGGCAATCACAGGATCCCCGATACTCTAATTGTCATAGACGTACACGCTGAGCGCATCTAATCACATTGACAGAGAGATATTATTTCGATTTTTAAAAATATCTACATACATTTGTTTGAGTTTATAATTATGGAGGATCCACACCCAGATTCATCTGATTCTAACAGTGAGCGTGAATTAGACGAAAGATCTGGATCAGAGTCAGAATCGAGTTTTTAATTGACAGTTCCTGAAGATAACATTCCAAATTGTGCGTCGGCAGCCAAAATGGAATGGAAGTGATAGAGGTGCAACCGAACAGATTTGTTGAGCGTGGCTGAGCAAATTCATGACAATTTCCCCATAATTGCAGACACCATTATTATAATTCTTATTTCATTATTTTTCTCCACAAATACAACAAATATAATTGCCAAATAAAGGCGCATACTCACTCTAAAATCGCTTCGAGGAAGTCTCCGATATGATTATAGCAATCGTATACCCAGCCCCCTCGCAGACAGGTCTTCCGGCCATCAGCACGCACGAGCGCTGCGGCTAGCCCAGGCCTAGCCTAACCATAATAAGTGGCGGCTTCATCCGATCACGTCTCAAAACATGGTGTACAAAAATGCGGTGTTTCGCACTCAAATTCATCTTTTTATGCGGCAATAAAATGATAAGCATCATTGCTTTGATGGATCTATTTAACAATATTTACGGAAATATATTTACAGAACATTCAGAATTACCTCAGTTTTGAGCAAAATATTACTTTTCCCCGAAGTAAACAAATCCAAAACTCAAGTCGTTGGCGAGCGTGCGGGAGGTTGAACATAGTCAATCAATTTCTGGGCATCGATATCATACACGTAGTCTACGCCGTTTGCAAATTAACAACAAAACTACAAAAGAGCGCTAAGTTCAGTTCATTTATTGTTTTTTTTCTCTGTCGGCATTAGAAGACAGAGAAAAAAAACAATAAACATTGTCAAAGAGGCCACGAAAGTGATAGATTTGTCCATCTAAGGTAATCGTTCTTGTATTTGTTTGAAAAGCCATGCAAACATGTAAGTAAATTAAGAAATAGTCTAGAATAGGTGCGATCGTAATAATCTTGCATTTTCGTTACTTTTCAGAACTTGTAATAGTATACATAGGTAGTTGGCGCGGCAGCTAGCACGCGAGAGCATAACCTGTCTTGCCGCGCGGCCCCCCGAAACTCTGGCAGACCTGCACACACTCGCTAGGTCCTATTCCCAGTCGGCCCTCGTTAATTTAACCTTTGAGTTCTAAATCCGCCTCATACGTGGATCCTTATGGAAAACGGTGCAGGCTAATACTTTCCTTAGATGTGTTGCTGCATCTTGCTAAAATTCATTCCTGAGGCAATTTCAGTTAATCCTCAATTTTCAAGCAAATACGAGTTTGTATTACTAGCAAGTCAACGTGTTTGCATTGAACCACGTTGTAAACAATTCTCGCTCTTCCGTGTTATTGCCTGCCGGTGACGTCATGACTCATGAGCTCATCGCTCCGCTAAAATTACTTTTTTAGGAGTATGGAACGCCGACGCGAAAAAGAGCCAAAAATGTGCATGAAATTTTCCTTTTTTGCCCAACTTAAGGATTTAAAAAAAGAAAAGAATGTGGTATATCAATAAAGGCACATATTCAAAGCTATAAAGCTGAATCAAAGCCGGGATTGCGCCCCTCCTTTAAAGTGATCCATGTAAAGTGTCAGATATTGCACAAAATGACATTTGAGACTTCAATCCTATAATAATATAATTGTAAAATACAATGAGAAGATTTGTGAAAGTTTGAAATAAAACATCCACTGTTTACCTAGTGGAAAAAACGAATAGTGAGTTCATATTTTATCACCGAATACTGATGGCCTGCCGTAGATTTGTTGCAGTAATAATCGTCTGTTTGACGAATTCCGCACACGTGTATACAGACGGTACAGAATTTGCGCGCGCTCAGCCTAACGACCCGTCGCGACGGGTCGTTAGGCCGCCGAAGGCCGAAGGTTTCGGCTACTCCGCACGCCAGAGTTCGTTATCGCGTGGCGCGCCGCCGGCCGCGGCCGGGCGTGTACAATTACGACAAATGTACGTTTATCCAAAAGCGTTAGCTAACGCTTTTGAAATAATGATTTGTAATGATAATTATCTTCATACTGAAGGGACATTTGAACAAATCTAACCCAATTTTATTCTTATCTTACCATAAGCTAAACAACACGACAGAAGAGAATTGAGGAAGCTCCAAGTAATTTTCGTGGAGTTAGACATGCACTTTACATGGATGTCTTTAAAGGACAATGAAATCCAGACAAATTGTTGTATGCACTATAAGACACTAAATATAATGAATAGTCTCTGAAAATTTGAGCACAATCGGTCAAGAAATAAGAAAACTATGGCTCTTTGAAAAGAGCCATGTATTTCTTCGAGTGACTCAAATTGGCAACGCACTCTGGCAAAGTTGTGGACAACTCCCCATACATTTTGTACACAAAATTTCAGTTTTGTTAAATTTTCTCAAAATTTATGTTTACCCTTCGTTCGAGTTCAACATATGTTTTGTAGAATGCTTTTATACATAGCATATCATGAGTTGGGGGAATGGAAAAATGGGACTATGAAGAAAACTGTTAAAATGGGAACATTTGTGTACAAAACATATGGGGAGTTGTCCACACACTTATGAGAGTGCGTTGCCAATTTGAGTTCCCCATAGGAATAAATGGACATCTTCAAAGAGCCGTAGTTTTCTTATTTTTTACCCGATTATGCTCTAACTTTCAGAGATTATTCTTCTTAATCTCTTCAAGACTATGAAAGCAACATTTTGCTTGGGTTTCATTGCCCTTTAAGAGAATAGTTATAAGGAAGGGGATTAATACATTGATATGTGTCGATATGACGTGCGACGATGAAACTGCATGCACGGCTTTTGTTAATCTGCGTACACCCCGATTATCGATGATTTAATACCCGAATTAACGTATACAGAGTAAATTGGAAATTTAGACTCAAGATTCCTTCCCGCAGTCATGACAGTGGTCGTCTCCCGCCTCGCCCCCTCCCTCTTATCATCTCCCCCTCTCTCTCTTTCTCTTTTCTCTTTTCCTCTCCTTCTCACTATAATATACCGTATCCCATTTTCTGTATCTCTCTGCCCTTAATTTCTATTATCCTCCTTCTCCCCCTCTCTCTCTCAAATTCTTGATTAGTTTCCTTACCCTTTCATCCCCTCCTCCTTCCCCCTCTTTGCTTGTTTACCGCTCTCCCTTCCGTAAAATCTCTCTCCCCCGAATGCCCAAGCTTCCCCCTCTCCCCCTCTCCCTCCACCAATTTCCTTCCCCTCTCTTTCTCAATCAATATTTTCCCCCTCTCCTTTAATCCTCTCCCCCGCTCTCTCTTCCTTTATATCCTTCCCATATACACCCGTCTCCCCTCCTCCTTCTCCCTCTTACCTTCCCCCTTCTCCCCTCTCATCTCTGCTATCCCACTCTTTCACAATTTCCCTTTCAGTGTCGATGTGCACATAGCATTAATGGCTCAATTTTACGAGTGGGACGATAAAACATTGTATGGGGCATACTTATAGTTAAATGCACCGCCAATGTTTACGTGCGTTAAATGGATCAAGTAACTTTGTTGACATGTGCAGAAAATGATGAGTGGTTGATTCAATGCATATTGTAGTTATCTGACATGTCCACTGGGTGTTGTGTGAAACATTCAAGTTAAATGGACGTTATATGGCCGAGTAATGAGCAAAAATGCAATTTGATATTCACTAACTCATTGCACTTTGTCTACGGTTTTCGCGGTCCAGTAGATGATTTAACATCTGAACACTTCAATCGTAAATATCTTTTTTAACGAAAGGGATATTTGAAAAACGGAAACCTGTTCCATGCGTTTATTGTAAATACGAATACAACAAGGTGTCAGGGAATCGCTAGAATTCCAATTAGATTTGAGGATTAAAGTCCCTTTAACCTTCCGTGCGTCATAACATAACGTAGCACTCCCATTTCTACGTCGGTTGTGAAGCTTTGTGCAAGGACTCCCCGTACGTGTTCGCTTCCAAGATGGCGGTTGGTTTTAAGCTTGCCCTTTCCGTGGCCCTCCTGCTCGTTGCCGATTTCGTTGCCAACCCACCCGTTGTCATCGAAGCCGTGTCGCTGTCATCAGGAATTTCGGATCCCAGCAGCGATCCGACGTCGACCGGCGTCGATGACGACCAACCGACACCGTCCGACCAAGATCAGATTGAGATGATACGAGATCGAATCGCAAAACTGCAGGTAGGCTAAAAGTAAAACGAAGTAAAACAAAACACAGTCATATCGAATTATGGGGGACACATTTGTGTAACTCCAAATGTAGTAAAGGTACATTGCTCCTGCGACAGTTGCTCCACAATAACAATTTCTGGCGATTAATTATGCACAATCATCCGCATATTATTCATAAATATGTCGAGGAGGCGTGCCCACCCTTCCAAGCAATCGGTGTAGCATTATTTGCCAGATTTGTCGCGGAAGAGATAGTATTACGGAGAAAATTAATGTCCGTGGAGTATGTTGTCTTGGAATTGGGGCATATCGCAAGAATAATTATGGTTTAGAGCACACTGAAATACGATTTATGTATTCAACATGTCCCAAAATTAATTACAACGGGACTTTCTGCAACGATAACTTTAAAGATAGTAGATCAATCAGAATGATATTTCACGGTATTGAAACTATAACTTATTACCTACATCTTGCAGAAAACCCTATTCGATTTGCTTCAGTGGTCGTGGAGAATGAGGATCTTTTGTCAATCATGTCAGATGTCCCTTCCCTTCAGGATTTGTAATGTATTAAGAGACGTGTTGTCCATTGTGTTCACGCGTTATGAACGAAAATGGACACATGACATGATTGACAAAAGATCCTCATTTTCCATGACCACTGAAGCAAATCTAATAGGGTTTTCTGCAAGATGTAGGTAATAAGTTATAGTTTCATACCCTGAAATATCATTCTGATTGATCTACTACTGTAAAGTTATCGTTGCAGAAAGTCCCGTTGTAATTAATTTTGGAACATGTTGTATGGACAATAATTCCGCCTAGCTCAGTTCGATATTAAGTAAACAACAAAATGATGAGACTATCGTATTAACATTTTATTGGATACATATGATATAGGGTTTCCTGAAGATCAAATTCGTCCGAAAATTATTGAAACTAACGCTTCGATCATTCACTTTAGTAAGAAATCGACTGACATTTGGAATCATACATAACAAAAACAAAAATATCTGGTGTAGTTCAAATGTCCTTCAAAAAGAGGTTACCGTAGAATCTTTAGTTGAGTTAATTCAATATACCTTCACAAAATAAAGTTGTCAGCTTCATTCAAGCTATTTGGTAGCCTTTTAGCAAGGCTTCGTGTCTCAAGCAAGCAATGGCTGCGCTGCATGCATGATCAGGAACGCCTGAACGCGTGATAGAGACTATCCGGCGAGAGGTGAAGTCACGCGCGATCCCCTCGCCTTTTTGCAAACACTTGCTCATGAATACGCGTATAGTCCGAGCTAGGCTCCATAGACATACCACCGAACCTTGTTTTTTGATATATACAACGTTTTTTCATGGTTTCTTGATAATTCGAGGGTGCTGATTCCAAATCCGATGAGTGTCAGACATGAAACCTTGAGCGGTTTTTTTTTTATACGTGAAAATCCAAAATGGCCGCCAAAACATGGACCTTTGCCTCTTTTAGCCCCCCCCCCCCCCCCCCCCCCAGAATGATCTAATATCAACTTAAACGCAATTCTACACAAATAAATCAAATTAAATTTTGTTCCTCGAGTTAACTTACAATATAATGAAACTAAATATGTGCTAAAAGCTGCTTATTATTGTGTTAAGGGCACAATTAACATTCAAAATGGCCGCAAAATCCATTTTATGTACAATATGAATGGGTATTTCAATGTACAAATGGAATCGTTATAAAAAAGTAGGCCCAATTTTCCCCATATGACGGAATAAATTGTATTTTAAACCGAAAACTCAATGAAAATCCTATAATATGCATATTGTACCTCTTCTGAAAGCTGAAAACATACTGAGCATGAAAAGGTTAATGTTGAAGCCCTAACACCACCCAGAAAACAATTAAAAGCAAATTTAAACTCTTATTCTGAACCCCGATTTTCGCCGTTTGACGGCGATTTGGTGCAGAGAAATTTGATGACGTCACAGGTTGACTAGGCCCAAACCACCCCGCGTACGGCGGCCGCGGACGGTAGAGCGGTAGTACCATAGTACCCTTTGCCTCCCCCAACGATCCCCCAGTCCAGCTCGCGCGAGTTATGCTGCCCTGCTCAATCGATAGAACGCCGTCCTTGTCAATGTCATTTTACTTGTTAGATTCGACCTGATATCTGCAAAATCGGAGAATGGTGGAAATTTCTGAAGGAAGTGAAGATTTCAGGCATGGTTTTGAGGTGGAAATCGCGAGTTCGCCAGTATCGACAAAGTTGCATGGCGTATGGTAGATCGACAAAACTATCACTTTCATGGCCTCTTTGACTTTGACATTATATTTTATTTTTCTCTGTCGGCATTCTAAGCCGACAGTGAAAAATAACAATAATAATGTCGAAGAGGCCATGAAAGTGATAGATTTGTCGATCTGGCGTATGGCTGCGGCAATTGTATAGCGAATTGCACCATGTCCATGCACTAGTTTGCCGGGGAAAATGCTGGGGGAAAGGGCGCATTGAAACCCGCACTCCGGTGTCGGCACGCTACCCCGCTAGCTGGCCGTGCCGCGCTCGTGAAGAGTACCCTACGAAACACAAATGTAACGTACCCAAAATCAACTAAATCTTCAAAAATTGCTCAAATAATGGTCATGATTTCAAAGCAGTTATCTTTTTTACCTGTTTTGTGTAACTACTTTGAAATCATGACCAATTTTTGAGCAATGGTCGAAGATTTAGTTGTTTTTGGGTACGTTACATTAATTTGTTTCGTATGGTACTCTTCACGAGCGTGTCACGGGCAGCGTAGCGTGCCGACACCGGAGTGCGGGTACAATAGTGAACTAGCGCCAAAAGTCTCCCAAATCCCCGTTATCATTGTCGCTGTCTGATGAATCATTCCTGTCCTCTTCTTCATCTTCTTCGGAAAAATCCACTGCGAAACTCAGTATTTTCCTCCATTTTCCTCGATAAAACTGTCGAGCTCGATCGTACGTTATCAAAAAGCAATATACACAACACATGCAGTACATACAATGCACGCGCGTCGCTTTGCTTGATCAGCTGATCGGCCGGGCCCATTCAACCGGTGACGTCACGATTTTCAGGCCGATCGTTGAGCGAATTTCAGTCAACGAGACGGCTCTCTTTTGCCCCATTTTCGAAGACTTTTTAAGTCAAATTTCAACATCTATATCGCGGATTAAGTTAATATCCTTAGAAAAAGTAACATTTCCTTCACAAACATACCAAATTTTGCCAATTTGAAAGTCAACGAGGGTTCGGTTTCAATTTAGTTAAGATAATTTGTTCATGCTGTTTCTAAATCTAAAGAGTGCCAATCACGAAAACATGAGTTTTTTCTTTAAAATGCAAAAATCCAAAATGGCCGCCAAAACAGGAAAATTGCCTCTTTTAGCCCACCATAATGATATAACCTCAATTTTAAAGACATTTTGCACAAATATATTGAATTCGATTTTGTTCCTTAAGTTAATTTCTATTCAAATGAAACTGCATATTTGCTAAAAGCTGTTTATTATTGTGTAAAGGGCACAATTTATATTCAAAATGGCCGCCAAACCCATGTTTATGTACAGTATGAATTAGTATACACATGGAATCATGGGTTTGGCAGCCATTTTGAATGTAAATTATGCCCTAAAATCAGTGAAAACAGGTTTACGTACACATTTAGTTTAATTTGCAAGGTAATTAACTCAAGGGACCAAATCCCATTCAATGTATTCATGAAAAATGTCACTGATATTGAGGGTATATCGTTTGGGGGGCTAAGAGAAGCAAATTTCCGTGATTCGTCGGCCATTTTGGATTTTTGCATTTTAAAAACACCCTCAAGGTTTCAGTTTCAGTTTTTTCAGTTTAGTTTATTTCATTTCCAAACAAAATTTAAATACATAGCATTGTACAAAAAATACAAGGTTTACATGTGTGAAATAAATTGAAATAGCTGTACAATGAAAACTACAATCATATAATTATGGTAAATAATATATTTGGAAATGGAGGGATCCACTAAAAAGCAATGCTTGTAGATTGTGGACCCCTCGGGTAATAATAAAGCAATTAAATCATAATTCATAATAAAATCAAATTATACTTTAAAATGTATTTTGTTTGTAATTAACAATAAATTGTACATTTGAGTTGAAAATTGCTTCCAGTAAAGATTACTAAAAACAAATACAGATGTGGGCCGACAGAGACTTCGACGAGCAAAACAAAACAATACGACACAACACAACACAACGTGCATAGCACAAGATAGCACAGGATGCCAAATACATAAGATAAAGAGTGAATGAAAAGATGTGAAAGTAACATGTATAGAGGTAACATGAAGAGAAAGGATGGTTGGATATGGATAGACAGAACTGTTCACGCATACGAGTATAAGTGATATAATAGCGCTCAATACAAAAAAAATCAAAGAATATGGAAGGCAAGTTTTTAGTGAACAATAACACAAGCATATAAATGATGACCTTTTATTGACTAACTAGGAGTTTTATAAGATTGTAATAATAATAATTTAATCCTTTTCTTAAACAAATTAAATGAAGTTGCATTTTTAATATAATCACTGAGAGTATTCCAAAATTTGGGACCAGTATAAATAAATGTATTTTGAGCTAACAACATTCTTAATAAGGGCAAATGGAATTCTCCCGAATGTCGTGTTGGGTACTTATGAACTAATTGATTTTTTAAAAACATTTCATCAAAAATTGCGGGTAAAGTATTGTTATTATAATTATACATAAACTGACCGAGTTGAAATAAATATAAGTCCTTAATTTTTAATATATTATTATCTAAAAATAGCGAGTCTGTGTGAGAGCGTGGGGCCATATTAAAATACGCAGTGCTTTCTTTTGCAATAATAACAATTTATCTAATAACGTAACGTGGGTGTTACCCCAAGTCAAAATACCATAATTTAAGTATGGTAATATCAAAGATGAATACAACATAAGTAAGGATGCTAAGGGGAGGTGAAATTTTAATCTATTAATAATACCAATATTGCGAGAAATAACTTTACAAATATTATTTATATGAAATTTCCATGAAAGTTGATTATCTACAGTAACCCCTAAAAATTTAATGTTAGAAACATTTTCCAATACAAAATCTTCAAAAGCAATATCTATGGGTAAGGAATGTATAGACTTACTAAAAAGCATATATTTAGTTTTCTGCAAATTTAATGATAATTTATTCGCTCTAATCCACTTTAATACCTTAACTAATTCAACATTGATTGTTTCTGCAAGAGTGTGTGGATTATCGTGAGAAAAAAATAAGTTAGTGTCATCGGCAAAAAGAACAAACGATAAAACATCAGATGACCTACTAAAATCATTAATATATAAAATAAATAAGAGTGGGCCTAAGATGCTTCCTTGTGGTACGGCACAAGATATATTACGTAACTCTGAACTATGATTATTTACAAATACATATTGCTGTCTATTTGAAAGGTAATTCCTGAACCACTCCAAGGCCTTACCACGCACACCGTAATGGGAAAGTTTATAAAGTAAAATATCATGGTTAACTGTGTCGAAGGCCTTGGAGAAATCTAGAAAAATACCCACCATGTGGGAAGATTTGTCAATAGCATGTGCTACTTTCTCAATAAAAGATAATAAAGCATGGGTAGTACTATACTTTTCTCTAAAACCAAACTGAAAGTTCGAAAGAATATTTTCATTTAAAAAAAAGGAAACTAATCGAATGCATATAACTTTTCTAGTATCTTAGAAATAGAAGGTAATAAAGAAATTGGACGATAATTTGTAATGTCTAACTTATCACCCTTTTTGAATAAGGGAATAACTTTAGCTATTTTCATTGTGTCAGGGACTTCACCATTTAACAAGGACAAATTAAAAATATGAACTAATGGATCTACTATGTAAGGAATAATGCCTTTTAAAATACAATTATTTATACCATCGCAACCAGAACTTTTCTTATCATTTAAATTAGAAACAATATCTAATATCTCAAATTTATGTATAGGAGTAAAAAATATTGAATTTGGATTTGCGGGGCCTAAAAAATCAACAAAGTGTTCATCAGTCGGCGGAATATCTCTAGCTAAATTGTCCCCAACAGAAGAAAAGTATTTATTAAAAATATTAGGTATAACATTAGGATCTTCAACAATCTCATTATCAACATTAATTTTAGTTATGTCACATTTATTTTTTACTATATTCATTGCTTGTTTAATAATTTTCCACGTATTTTGCATATCATGCTTATATAATTCTAAGCGATCCACAAAATATTTTCTCTTTTCCAAACGAATTATTTTAGTCAGAGTATTTTTATACGATGTATATTTTATTTTAGATTGTTCAGTTCCAACTGACTTATATTTATAATAAAGGTTATTCTTTCTATTTATCGATCGCAATACAGACTTGGAAATCCAAGGTAGTCTAGGATTTTTTTAATAATTAGTACGCTTATCTCTTTGGATTGGCATACAAATATCTAATTGACCATTTAAAATTTCACAAAACATATCATATGAACAATTTACTTCATCAATATCATAAACACAAGACCAATCTATATTTTCAAGGCTAGCACCAAGTCGTGCTATATTCTCACAATTAACTTTACGTCTTAATGGACGAGGACCACTTTTGACAGATTGTGATAAAGTATAATACGTCATAATAGGATAATGATCTGTCATATCAGAAAGGACAATGTAAGATTCAGGATGAGGTATAACATTAGAAAAAATATTATCAATTAAAGTAGAAGAGGGGCTTACAACTCGAGTTGGCTTAGAAATGAGAGGTAAAAAAGAAGCACTTAAGAGGATCTCAAGAAAATCCTGGGACACATTATTATGATCATGATCTCGTTTCAATAAATTAATATTAAAGTCTCCCATTATAAAGGAGTCCTTATTATTAAATATTTGACAGCGCAATAAATCCGATGAGTGCGTTAAAAAATCTTTCACATTAGAATTTGGTGGTCTATATATAACGCCAATTAATATATTTTTACTATTAGGAATAATTACTTCAATAAAAAGAGATTCTATAAAATCATTACTAAGCGAAATTTCATCTCGAACAATATAATTATATTTTGTATGAACATATAAGGCCACACCACCACCAATTCTATTTTGCCTATTTTTTACCACAAAATCATAATCAGAAAGAGAATATGGTTGATTTAAATCTTGATTTACCCAAGTTTCTGTAAGACCAATTACAGAAAAGGGATTTTCAGTAGGGTTATCCAAAAATAATTTTAAATCATCAAAGTGCTTATTCAAACTTCTTATATTCACATGTAGTAAAGAAAACGTATCATTTTCAAAATCCTTAACAATATCATGAAATTGATGATTAGTTATATATTTAGTAAAAATTATAGCTTGCAGGATCATCAAAATTAAAATCAAGTTCTAATTCTTCCGCAGAGGAATTAATATGATTCACAACACTTTCATCAAAATTTGTCAATGAATCATAATTTACTTCATTCACAGTTGACGAGGATCTAAATAAATCAAAAAGGTCATCATCATTGAGTGTATTAAAGGCCATTTGGTCATTCAAAGTCGACATAATATGCTAAAGAGCAGGATCTGAAAGTATAAAAGCGAAAGAGTAATACAGATAAGGTAAGTATTGGCGTCATTAAAATGAAGTGAAAGCAATGCAAATGAAACAGTATATAGTAAATCGTATGAGCGTATGATAAGAAAACATATGACATCAAGATACAAACAGGAGAGAAGATGAAACAAAACACGAACAAAACTGGACAAGAACACATCAGAAGTCTCTGTAAGTAGGGCAAATAAACGATTATACACTGATTGACAGTGACTATAAAGTAACATATTACACAAATACATGTGTCAAGACTAAATAGCGAGATGCCTTGTAAAAAAACAGTTATTAATGGGAATAATACCTTCTTTTTAAAGAATACAACAATATAAATCAATGGTTGCACATTTGATTACCGATCATAAAAGTAAGATCCAAACAAACACACAAAAAGTAAAGGATTGAATATAAAATTGCATACTAATACTTTACAGAAGAACAAAGTGCAATAATGTAAAGTGTTCAATGACATACAATCAAGTATATAACAAATAAATATAAATATGCAAGCATCTTATCAATATAGTATTTGTGTAGATCGATAGTATGTAAAACATATGTATAACAAATGATTAATAATTAATCCACTTTGCAATTTCAAACACACAATTTTACCAGAAAATTCAAAGCAGAGCACTGGTATGACCCGACCTGGATCCAACACTATAGTGGTTTTAGGAATGGAGAAGAAAAGGGGTAATGTGTGGAGGGGGAGAAAAGATTACCGTAGTGTGACCAAAGGGTCATGGCGCCAGGTCGGTCCATGTCAGAAAATGCGAGCAGTAAATCGGATTGACTATTCATAAGTTAACTATGAATGTTATGTACTTAAAAAGGTCTTTGTGTATAATATACTGATGTTTACCAAAATACAATCAACATTAATAAAAAGTGAACAATAGTGGTATATAAAGTAACGGCTTAATTCGAGAGTTAAGAGCGAGAGTTGTGTAATCAGGTCAGTACATGAGGCAAGCCGGGTAGTATTTACATTCCACGCAACTAGGGTAGGGCTTACAGGTAGAGCATTAAGGTCTAACAATTGAGTGTCAGTGAGGCTTTCTAAAGTAAATAGAAAAGGAGCATGTAAGAAAAGGAGATTAAGGTCTAACACTTGAGTGTCAGTGAAGCTTTCTAAAGTAAATAGAAAAGGAGCATGTAAGAAAAGAATGCGGTAACAAGAATCTGCTCAGGGATAAAGAATAATGTACAATTATATATCAAGTTGTCATCCAAAGCTATAACGTAGCAAACGTAGAAGTGTAAACACATAATATCGTATGACAACATTATATATTTAAATTATACAGAAAGACAAAATACTTATGCAATAATGTAAATAATGTAAAGTGTTCCACGACATACAATCTAGTATATACAAATTATATATAAATATGCAAGCATCTTAACAATATAATAGTTGTGTAAATCGCTGGTGTGTAAAACAAACGTATAACAAATTATTAATCCACTTTGCAGCTTCAAAAACACACTTTTTCCAGCAAATTCCAGGCGGAACACTGGTATGACCCGACCTGGATCCAACAATATAGCGGTTTTAGGAATGAAGAACAAAAGGGGTAATGTGTGGAGGGGGAGAAAAGATTACTGTAGTATGACCAATGTATTGTATAAAGGGTCATGACCGGGTTGCATTTACATTCCACGCAACTAGGGTAGGGCTTACGGTCTAACAATTGGATGTCAGAGAAGCTATCTAAAATACATTTTTTTTAAAAGGAGCATGTGAAAAAGAATGCGATAGGCATACATTACAGGAAGATTTTAAAGAAAAGAAAGTTCAGGGTTTAACAGAAAATGTAATGCAGGCTATAGCGATCAGGCGATGAGGGTTTCAATGAATTCTAAAAAAAAAACGGTTAGGGTGAGATTTAATAATATAAGCAGTGACTATTTCTTATTTGAGGGCCAGAATACAAATATCACCAGGCCAATGGCTTGTTATAGATAATGTTAGAATGTCGATTTATAAACAAGAATAGTAAATAAAGTGGTGCACATGCGGAGTGAGCTAAATGACGTCAAGTGGCTGACCTGCATTATAAGGTAAACAAAAAAAGAAAACAATTCCTTCAAACAATCGACATGAATACAATGTATGCAGGCAGTGTGCGTATATTACGTAACTTACGCACGTGTACGCATCAACAATTTGACACCTTATCATCAAAACAAATACTACTTTCTGTAGGGCAAGTTGATTTACATTCATCACAAAGTATATCAAAAGAAAATATGGCATTTACATATTGCAAATTTCAATTAATGAAATCTACAACAAATCAGAAAAAAAAGAAAGAAAAACAAATTTGCTCAAAGACAATTTTATATATATCAGGTTATCATAAAAAAGTTATAACAACGTTAAATGCAAACGTTGAAGTGTAAACACTAGCCAAAGAGAGCGCTAGGAAGACACACCCCCATTCACTCCTGGACACTACCACTGAACATGTCATACCATAGGTATGACATGCTCAATGGCAACACCCAAAAATGAACAAGAATACGTCCTCCCAACGCAAATACGAAAATATGGCATTTACATAATCCAAATTTCACTTAATGAAATCTACAACAAAGCAGAAAAAAAATAAAAAAGAATTTGCTCAAGACAATTTTATATATAAAAAGCTGCACTTGGCAGCTTTGGAATCAGCACCCCCAAATTGACTAGAAACCACCAAAAAGCATTGTATATGTCAACAAATAAGTTATCAATGTATCCTAGTAAATTTGTCTTAAAATTTAGAATTCTACGATTTTTTAGTCCAAAAATGTCAAATATTATAGTTGTGGCGGCCATTTTGGATCTTTTTAATTGACAAAAACATAATAAATTTTGTGATTAGCACTCTTCAGTTTTAGAATCAGCATAACAAAACAATCTTAGATCAATAGAAATGTATATTTATTCCACGATAGGGAGACTTGGCCTATTTTGTGTACATATGATTCCATGTGTATATATTGTTACCAATTTATACTGTACATAAACATGGGTTTGGCGGCCATTTTGAGTTTAAATTGTGCCCTTTACACAATAATAAACAGCTTTTAGCAAAGTATTGGACATCCGAACTAGCTACTTGTAGGCAGTGGCGTACCCAGGATTTTTTCAAGGGATGGGTTTAGGGGGGGGGGATTTCGTCAGACAAATTGAAGTAAGCGGGGGGAGTGTGGGTAGGGGGTGTCCGTAGAAAATGATCGCAGCCGAGGCCGAAACCAGGACCGGTCACAAATTTCGAGGCCAAGACCAAGACATTTCTTGAGAATTATGTAAGGGGGGGCGGGGGGGGGGGGGTAGGGGTGTCATCCCCCTGCCCCCAGGCCTGGGTACGCCTATAATTGGTATAACAGTATAGGTAGGACTGGTTCGTTCACGATTAAATTTACCGAGAATTGGTCTCTTCTCAACGACAATTTACATTAATTTTGTTTACGCAAGCGCCAATTTACGTGAGCTTTCATGAATTGCATAGCGCCAGGAAAGAATGATGAAACATCAGACGATCAAGAGTACAGGTTAGGAGTTGTTTATTAACCGCGACCGAGACAACGTCAACGGTAATCTCAATGCATAACATGCATAACAATAACATCTATGGAACGCCACATGTGGCAAACACATTACAACTAATTGAACACAATTAACTCATACTGGCGTGATTGGAGAATAAAATAACATCACTTCATTAATAATATCAAAGTCAAAACTAACAAGCTAGTATGATAACAAACATCGGTGTATTTAACTTGGTCATCGAAATATCAATAATCAACTAATAAAAGTAATGGCTAAAATAAATAGCTGACAATAAATATCAAGCAGCTTGTGGCATCACATTTGAGCAATCCAATAAACAATATACTGTATGTCATAGCACATACAGTACTTGGCCAAATAATTAAGCCAGAGCCTGTATCACTTACATAACCGACATCCTGAATTAATGATACATCAAACCACAATAATTACATCATTAAAATACTAAACTAAAAATATTTACTTGAAGCACATGCAACTATGGCGTTCATGATTAAATCTAACCTCAACAAATTAAAACAATTTCAGAAATATGTTCCAACTATCAATATCACTCTTATTAACAAGAATCAATACAAATTAAAAACATGTTGCGAAAAGTTGGGCTAACATCATCACATCTACGTAGCTATCAACAATCATAATTACTACGCCATCTGCCTATAAATATATACATTATATAAGAACAAATAATCAAACACACATACCACTTCCTCCTCTGTGTCATAAAAAGCAAAAGGCATGACGTAATAAGCATTTTACAAACAACAAAACCGTCAAACCAAAGATCAACTTCTTGATCAGGAGCAATATGTCTATGAATTAATGAGAAACAAGTGAGGCCTACGATACTCGACTGACGTATGGGGAGAGACTGATCAGGATCGAGATAATCATCATAACCGAAATCATCGATCACCACATCTAAACCAAACTCATCAGCAGCCGATTCACTCACCATATTGATATTCGAACCACTGCGAACACCAATTGGGAAAATCTGGTCAGAACATCCCTTGATGGTGGCAGGGAAACTAGGCAGGTCATGTCCAGTTCGGTTTTGGTACATTACAATCGGATTCGCGCCGGCTGGACACCACCGCTTGGGTGCCCCGGCGGCCGCGGGGGCGCGTCGCTGCTTCGACGCATCGTTCGTGGGCTCGGCCACGGCTAAGGCGCATCGCTGCGTTGATGCTGCGTGCATTATCACTGCACAATCACAATACCCAACGGAGATACTGTACCCTCAATTATCACATCAAAATATAGATGAATGCCTGATCCCTATATATTGGGCGAGATGCACCTTCTTCCTGATTTTTGGTAGCGTATTCTGGGCTGAAATTCAATCTCACCGCAAGTCACCACGCCAGGAAAGAATGATGAAACATCAGACGATCAAGAGTACAGTTAGGAGTTGTTTATTAACCGCGACCGAGACAACGTCAACGGTAATCTCAATGCATAACATGCATAACAATAACATCTATGGAACGCCACATGTGGCAAACACATTACAACTAATTGAACACAATTAACTCATATTGGCGTAGAGTATATCAACAAACTGTTGGGTCACGTAACCCAACACTTCGTAGACTTGGGTGACCTATTTCACGAAAGGGCGCAAAACGTGAACGTACACGTGACACGTGACTGTTCGTTGCAAGCCGGTCACAAGCAGCATTTCACTCTGGATGCATTTTTTTTGTGGGCGTACCTAATGTGAATTTTCAAGATTTCTTGTTTTAATGTCTTTTCCATTGACAAATCATTGTTCTTATCGGAATCCACGTGACCAAAATCTCCCTGTTAGGCTAAAATCCATTTTAAAGTGATGTCCATGTCACAGAACCTTTAAATTCCGGCAACCAAATTCAATTGAATTTTTCAAATTTTGTTTATATATTTTTTTCATTAGGCTTATGGCAGAACAAAATGTTTAGATTTGTGTAATGTCTCCCTAATTATGGAGATATTTCTGATTGAAATGGAATGCTTTTGGATTGTACACATTTCAGTATGAATCAATCAGCACTAAATATATTTTTATTTTTCCACTAGGTATTTATTTTCTCCTTTTACATGCAACTTTCAAAAAATCATTCGGAGGAATCTTACAATGTAATCGGTATAATTGAAGTCCTAAATAGAATATTTTCATAAAAGTCTCATACATTTAATAAATCACTTTAAAATGCACCTATAAGCTATATTTACCGCCAACTACTTTAATTTCTCTGCAGAGCGACGTCATTTATATCGTCCAGACTTTCTCTGCACTGGACATTGTAGCCAAACATCCATCAATGATGACGAAACTCAACCTCGATACACGTGACGGTGAACGAGACGGTAGTCGATCACGGCGAGACGCGGATACGCTTCCGACAGAAGCACCATCGTCATCGAACGTAGGGGCAGCTTCCAGCGTCCAGTTCCCGAACTACCCGGGATATCTCGGACCCTACGGAGGGCCAATGTATTCAGGTATGCCTGGCATAGTCATGATAATAATATGAACGTTTACATAGCGCAGCTATACAGGGTGCCCCCTAGCCTATCTAATAGGCATCGTGCTGTCTGGCAGGTTCTACCGGCAGTGTACTAACCGCGATGCCTAGTTTGAGCGCTCCGCGCATCGGGTTCGAGATCACCGGTTTTTCGTCTCCATAACGCGATTAGTACTTGCCAGAAAGCTCAGACGCATATCGGATAGGCTAGGTGCCCCCTAGTTCAGACTGTGAACGCTTTATACCGCGTCGTGCGACAGTTCTGCAACACTAAATTGTCGCACGTTTGCTACACGACTACCATATTTGAACCATGTCGACTTCTCTGCTCTTACCTCATATCCAGGCCAGTGTTTCTTGTGCCCAGCCGGGATTCCAGGACCAGCAGGCCCACCTGGCCCCAACGGGCAACCCGGCAGAGACGGACGCGACGGAAGGGATGCATCACTGACATCACCAGGTAAACACCATGTCAAAGTCAATGACAATGGCAATGGTAATGAATGTCAATACAAATGCAAATCACAAGGCCAAAGTCAACAAAATGTCAATGACAATCATAAGCGTACTGGTGGAGGAGCACCCCCCCCCCCCCCCCTCCTCAAAAAAATTTACTTAATTAAATTCAATCATGGCTTATCCAATTCGATTCCAGTCACTTTAAAAAGGGGTTTTCTTGAGACATGATAACTCAGATTTTACTTGATTTTTAGTCAAATTCTTCCCTCGGTATGCACCAAATTGCATGATTTGAAGTAATACGGTACATTGCAAAAGTTCCCTCACCGTGCATGGGCGGACACCCACCTCCCAATCACACCCTCAGTCAAAACCTCTCCCTCTCGGTCGCTTCGATCCCTCGGGAATCGCTCTTGTCGACGTCGCCTGGTGAACCTTGTTCATGTTGTTGTATCATATAATGTGGTATTTGGTGCAATGTTTGTACTGCTAAATCACTTTGCGACTATTATTATTTTGTTGGGGTGCATATTTTGATAAAAATGTTTTCTTAATGAAACAAATAATATCGTTTATATTCGTTATATCATTACGTGTTTTCCAGTCGGTAAAATAATGACGCATTTACCCACATGTAGTACTTGGCGTCAAGGTCCAATTTCCTTCCTACACACTAAACAAAATATGGGTCACTTTTGCACCTGTTTTTTGCCACACTGGCAGCACCTTTAAAGGTGCACATTTGCACCTTTATAACGATAGAATGGTTGCACCTTGAGGTTAAGGTGCAATTTTTCTATTGTTAAAAAGGTGAAAATGCTGCCAGTGTGGCAAAAAAAGTGCAAAAGTGACCCATTTTTTCTTAGTGTGTAGGTATGCACCAGATTGCACAGTTTCAAGTTTTTAAAAATGTTAAAGCTCCCTACCGTGGAAGGGGGGACACCGAGCTCCCTCCCACACCCTCCCCCGCTCAAAGTTGACAACCCTGCCAACGGGTGGTGATGTGGATTCCCCCCCCCCCTCCCCCATCCCAAATGTGTTTGCTCATTACGCCACTGATGACAATGACAATGTCATCTCAGTATCTCACTCACAATGGCCCTACCGAATGGCAGACAACGTAAATAACAATGTGCAATCTTTATTGCAATTTTATGATGTATCAATTGTGTTAATGGCAATTTTGTACATTGCTTGGTTATTTCATGTAAGGAAAGCGAAAGTATTGTAATTGAATTATACACAAATGATATAGAGGTGTTTATTATTATTATTTTGTTTTTATTATAATGCTGATTTATGATCTTCAGATTAAATCATGAATATGTTAAATTCTTTTTTTCCAATGGCAACCGAGTTAACTTTTTTGATAGATATCTTATTTATTCAAAAGAAGACAAAAAACGTTTGCATAACTTTTTAAAATGTAATACAATTGTCATACTGTTTGCATGTAGCCCAAACGGGAACCACTACCGACTGCACTGGATCACCGTCAGAACCGTCTAACCCTGCTACCCCGAGCCCACCACAGGGGGACACGTCGCCTGGTGGCGCTGTTTACACTCGCTGGGGGAAATCTGAGTGCGCCGATGGTGCGGAACTTATTTATGCAGGTAATTAAATATGGAAAGTTTATTAGCTTAAAGTGATCCATTAACTTCATGTTTTTTTCTCCAAATGATTGTGATATGTCAGACTTAATTACATATCAATACCATCGTAAGACGCTTCTGAATATTGTGTGAATTTTTGACAGGAAAGGAAGACTATTAACTTGGTGAAATGATTAAGTGAAAATTGATATCAGATTTTATCCCGATCGTTCTTGCAAAGTATCTGAATTCGGATACTATGAATGATCGAAGTATCCGAATTCGGATACAATGACTACAAAGCATTTTTTTTTTTTTAATGTAATCATCGCATAAATTTGGGGCCAAAAATTTATTACGATCGGATATATTCATTGATATTTCAGCGATTTCGGAACCGAACTTTACCAAATAAAATATATTCTACCAGTAAAAACGCATGTTCTTTCAAATTCGACGCTCAGTTTTTTCATTACATCACAAAAAATGTGTAGTGCAGCGCCCTCTCTACCCAAACTGAACTACCCCTTTAAAATTCATAATCCTTTTGTAATGATATTCTTCTGAACATTTAAACAGCTTGAATTTCTTTATTTTGTGGTCATAATAGGAACTATTGGAGGTGCACATCACACTAACACAGGCGGCGGCGCTAACTATCTATGTCTTCCCGATGAGCCGATCTATGACGAAGTTGATGCTGTTGATCCTCCTGGCTATCGGGCCTATCTGTATTCTTCCGAGTACCAGACCAGTACGTCACCCGAGCGTATGCGTCCCTTGCACGATCAGACGCCCGTATGCACGGTGTGCAGGGCCCCTTTGCGCACGAGTGCGTTGATGGTTCCTGCGCGTAACGTTTGCCCTTCGGACGCTTGGCATCTCGAGTACGCGGGTTACCTGATGGCTGAGAGACACAACCATCCAAGTTCAGCAGAGTTCATCTGCGTGGACCGCGCGCTCGAGGCCGAGGAAGGCACGTACGGTAACCAAGATGGTGCCCTTCTGTACAATGTGGAGGCTCGAGTTCTTGTCGGAGGTGGTCTTCCATTTGGACCGTACGTCGATGGCTATGAACTGACGTGCGCCGTGTGCACCATGTAGCCGTCGTCAGAATCTCAGCATAGTATCCGGACATGGCTGGTTAGTTCAACATCATCAGTTGTCCAGATGTGGTTTATCGTAACTCCTGTGTAAAGTGTATATTTTGTTATCCCTCATCAAAAATTGTGTGTTCACTGCTGATTGGTCGAGAGAACGTAATGTTACTAAACATAGTTTCACCAAGGAGGTATATAACTATTATCTCCTTGGTTTCACGAGATGTTGTGCATGGCGTAATTGTAATTCCTGGGGCGCATAGTAAATATGACGTATCTGCTGTGTTGTCGGCACAACACATATTAATATGATGTATATAATAGACAAGCGAAAGTGTTTAGATTAAAGGTGCACCTGTAAAGTGTGTAACTCTACAAAATTAATTTGAGCTTCCACATTTCTCTTCTACCTTGTTGTTTGGCTTATGGTAAGAGAGAAATAAGATAGGGTTAGGTTTTTGTGAATGCCCCTTTAGTATGACGATATCTATCATTGATAATCATTCAGCTCATCTCATACAGTAATTCGTTGAAAAAGCTGACGCAAATTTTCGCTTTTTTAACCAGGAAAGCAGTGTTCTTTTTCACTGAAACTGTCACACATCATTCGGACATATCGTACAATGATTTTGGTATAGGATTGAAGTCTCAAATGTCATGTTTGGCAATATCTGACACTTTACAGGTGCACCTTAATACAATGTTAGTGAATACAGATTATTAGGGAAAGTTCTAAATGAAAACTATGATTTATTTTGTTGGTGTACGTACTAGTATAATAATAAAAATGATGACTGGATTGTTCTTTAGTAGTCAGATATCAGATATATCAGATATAATGAGTTGGCTAGGATGCATGATGTTTCATGGACCATGACATCAGCGATCTAGAGAACTAGTTAGGTGAATAAGCTCTATGATTTCGTTCTTTGAATAAAAAAAAAGGATTGTTTTGATGAGTAAGACAAATAAACCATGCCTTTGTTCGTGTCACCATATGAATATATGGCCTTCGGTTATTTCAAAAGTACTATTTTCTTCGGGGCTACGCCCCTCAGCAAAAAGTACTTTTGAAGTAACCTCATAAGTAAGCCCATATAATCAACAAGAGCCTCTCAAGGCATTTTGGGGTTACAATAAATAACTGGATAATACTTATGCAGGAAGTACTATCGATTCTGTTTCACTCATGTTCAAATTCCAGAAGGAACGAATGCAATGTGAAATATGAGCACAATTTTGTCATATTTAAAGACAAACCTACCATATCTTAAAGGGGTAGTACAGTTTTGGTAAGGCTGAGCTTTAGTAACCAATACCTGCACAATAACATTACAAACTAATCTAACTCCACCGTGTTCGAAAGGTATATAAAAGTACAAACGACTATGCAAAAAGCCTGTTATCGTTCAAAAAGAGCCATTAAATCACAAGAGGGCACTTTTAAAAGAAGCATTGGTTTCAACCATTCTTCATACAAAAGTATGAATGTAATGTTTTGTTGAAATAATTATTAAACAGAGAGATCATCATCTATTCAAAAACCCTCTTTTGACAATTTTTGAAAAAGTGTAAGCATTTTTTGTATTTGTTTTGAAAATCATGGACAAAATGTGGGCCCCAGATTTATACTGATCTTATATATTTATTGATATTTCAGCCGTTTCTGAACAAATTTTTATCAAATAAAGTTTATTCTGTCATCAAAATTGTATGCTCTTTCAAATTTTACACTCAGTTTTTCACTATCTCACAAACAAATCATTTCATGCAGCGCCCTCTATACCAAAACTGAACTACCCCTTTAACGCTCATTAATTTTGGTTTATGATACCTTTCTCATTGTATATGAACGATTATGACTATTTTTATCACACATTTTCTTGTTATTTGCATTTAATCGCACTTATCTCAATTCGTATCTGTCCTTGCATTTAAATTCTTCATTCTTCTACGTATTCAGTATATTCTAGTTTGTTATAAATCATCTTCAGCAGGAAGCGAGCCGTGCCTGTTTGGAAGGCACGGTTGTGTGTTCAACCTATTCGGGTGTCTAGATTCTTACGACTTCTTAAAGGTAGTTCAGATTTGTCGAATCAGATGCGCGGCGCCATCTTGCGTACGCGTTGCGCACGGTGCGTAATGCACGTTAGCTCAGTGTCATGCGGTGCGCGCAAACTAGCGTAGTTCAAAATGGCGACCCGCGGTGTAGCATCCCCACGCTTGATGCCCTTTAACTTTTGTCTTCTGCTTCAATTAAAACATAACCATGACATTCTTCGTTTTTAAATTTTTTTTAATTATTTTAAACCAATCCATTTACTTGTTTGCGTGTGTGTATGGGTCTTGTGTTTGAAATATTATTGTCTGATAATATTTTCAAGACTTGGTGCATGCTTCGAAATATAATGGTTGGGTGGAAATATTGACTGTTTTTAGCTTGATGTGAGCGTATGTGTATTTGATATGTGCTTGTGTAATTATTTGCGTTTTGTATTTTTGTTTCAGTGTTTCAGTGTGTGTGTGTGTGTGTGTCAGATTTGGTTGTTTACGTCTATTATGCATTCATATTATGTGATCAGTATAGGGTGTTTTACTAAACACTTATCGATTTTAGCATCGATTTTGAGTGATTATAACGTTGCTAAAATCAATGTTAGTCTTTAGTAAAAAAAAAAAACAGGGCCCTGTGGCAGAAAGTTTTCAATCGATTGTAAAGTTTCAATTAATTGTCAGAAAATAATTATACGCATTTGAACCAATCGGATTTGCGCATTTGTTTAGTCACATGATCTGACTTGCAATTAATTACAACTTTACAGTCGATTGCAACTCTTTATGCAATGGGGCCTAAATCATGTAGGTGGTATTTAATTATTGTAAATATTTTGTATTTTCAGCGTGTATATGCACGTGTCCTAATTAAAAGTTCATTCTGAAAATGTCAATAAAATGAAAATGGGAAATGAAACAGAATGCGTATTAAATAATTTTTTAGGGGGCCTAAAGCTCGTAGTAGAAACTATGGAGGCATTGGTTCATTGGTTACTGTGCGTGGGTTCACAGTGGCACAATTGCTAAACCTTTCTTTCTTTTATTTTTAATTTCTAACAGCGCATAGAGACATACGTGATATGCGCCTTATAAATACACTGTTATTATTATTATTATAATTATTATCGTTATTATCGTTATTGTCGTTATTGTCGTAACAGTGGGTACAGGGGGGGGGGGGGGGGGAGAGGTGGAGGGGGCGGTCAATTTCGGGGAAAAAACATTGCGTACGTACTTTGTAGATGGCCCCAATATACCTGTTCACCCAACTGGCGAACTTCGTGTTTGTGAAGCGCGCCATCTTTTGGCTTGGCACGGACACTCATTTCTCGCGGTATATGGACAAACGTGATAGACTAGTCACTAGGGTTGAAAAAGGTAAAGAGGGTCAATCCCGATGAATACCAGTCCTATCCCCATCGGTGGCTCTGAAGCTAAGTGTTGCTGCATCAACATGTTAAGGTTTATGAACATGTTACAAGTTTTGAGGGTTCGAGGTCTGAAACGGGTGAGTATGGCGGAAGAGGGACAAACCACAGTCACGTATTGTAATCATTGACAGAACCAATAATAGCAGCATGGCCACGACCAATTATCACCAACACCAAGCATCGCCACCATCAAGCATCGCCAACACCTATCATTGCCACCACCAATCATCGCCACCACCAAAGATCGCCACCACCAACAGGGGCGGATCTAGCTTTTTGCTAAGGGGGGGGGGGGGGGTTGACCCAATGACGATGCGGATACTGTGTGGGTCTGGACACATGATGGCGTTTTTCTATGCACATCACATTATCACTTGGCAGCCCAAGGGGGGGGGGGGGTTAAACCCCCTCCCCGTAGATCCGCCACTGACCAATTATCGCCACTACCAAGCATCGCCACCACTGTCCAATTATCGCCATAACCAAGCATCGCCAACACCAATCATCGCTACTACCAAGCATCACCACCACCAATCATCACCACCACCAAACATCGTCACTACGAAGCATCGCCACCACCAAGCATCGCCACCAGCCCTCCACCAATCATCGCCACCACCAGGCATCGTCACCGTCCAAGCATCGCCAATACCAAGCATAGCCACCACTAAGCATCGCCACCACCAAGCATCGCCACCAAGCATCGCCACCAAGCATTTTCAAAACCAAGCATTGACACTATCGTCACCATTAAACATCGCCACATCAAGCATTGATCGTCACCACCAAGCTTGGCTACCACCAAACATCGCCATAATTACCAGGAATGTGCCACCCAAACATTGCCACCACCAAGCATCGCCACCACCAAGGTCTGCGCTTGGTAGCGGAGCAGGGTTCTTTGGTTATAGCATTCCAAGCATATTCTTGTTAATGTTTTTGCGCAGGTTATTTTAGAAGGTCTGATTAACAAAATAATAGTATTTGAACATTGTTATTTGGAGATATTCCAACATACTCCTCGAGGTAGATAACACCTTTTATCTGCCTCACAATTGTCTAAGTTCGGCTTAAATCTTATCAGTCGCCTCTCGCATAATTGTGAGCAACATAACCAAGATGAACTTAAAAGTATATCGATATGGATGGCAGCAATTTTAAGACAAAGATAAGTATCCGCATGTGGCAATACAATGGTAATCAATGGGAGTCACGTATGAAGAGACTATATAGCAAAACTCATCAGCAATTAATCGAAGTCTTTTTGTCTCAATTTTAAATATTACCGTTCGTTCCCCAACCACATAACATTAACACTACTACTTCAAATCCTATCTGCATAATAGGTTGATGTGAGGAAAACGTATACTCGGGCAGTATAATTGTCAGTTGTTGGGTTAACGGCACACTGACATGACTGGTATTTTAGAGAAAGGTTATCAGGAAAGGGATTAATACATTGATGCGTGTCGATATGACGTGCGATGATGAAGCTGATGCATACACGTCTTTTATTTATCCGCGTACTGCGCGACGATTATCAATGATTTAATACCCGAATTAACGTATACAGGGTAAATTGGACATTAAGTCTCGAAGCATTCCTCCCACAGTGGTCGTCTCCCTCTTCGTCCGCCTCCCGTTCTCTTATCATCTCTCCACCCTTAATGTCTATTCTCCTCAGACCTCTTTCTCTCCCCCTGTCCCTCTCCAATCCTTTCATCCCATCCCCCTTCACCCTCTTTACTTCTCCTCCGCTCTCCCTTCCGTAAGATCTCTCTCCCCCATAATGCCAAGGCCTCCCCGTCTTCCCCCTCTCACTTCCCCACTTTCCCAATCAATAATTGACCCCTATCCTTTAACCCTCTCCCCCGCTCTCTCTTACTTGATATCCTTCCCATATACTTCCCCTCACCCTCCTCCTTCTCCATCTTACCCTCACCTTCCCTCTCTCCTAGTCCTATACTCTTTACCATATCCGTTCATTCCTTCTCTTCTCCCTTCTCCCCCTCATCTCTGCCATTCCACTCTTTCACAATGTCCTTATCGATTTCAATAAAATCCCCGATACGAACGTTGGCATTTTTGTTAAAATCAAAAAATAAATAGAACGAATAAAATGAAAAAATCAGTCTAATGTATATGAGATGTCCATTATGATTAATTCAGAAAAACATTTATGACTTCGAGCCAAATTTCCCGTGAAAACACGTTTCAAAAAGTGCTTAAATTTTACTCTACCCAATTATTCTCTCTTTTTGAACAACCGTATAAGTAAACGTGGAGGAGGAGTTGGCATTTATGTACATAATGATATACAATGTGTTTGACGCTATGATCTTGAGATAATGAATGATGATATTGAAACTATATGTGTTGAAATCAATTATTAGTGTAGTTTATAGACCACCAGACAAATCTTTGCCATTATTTTTAGAACACTTAGAATCATTTTTACAACAGGTTTTAAATGAAAATAAACAATGTTTTTTACTTGGTGATTTTAATGCTAATTTATTAAATATAACTACCTCAATAAATAGTTTTTTAGATATATTGTCATCTTATTCTTTTATTCCTTTAATTTCAAAACCTACCCGTATTACAACTGAATGTGCCACACTTTTGGATAACATTTTTACTAATTTAAGTGAAGATGATATATTATATTATGGTATTTTTACAAGCGGTTTTAGTGACCATTGTGCAATATTTGCAATACTCAATTATTCAAATAAACCTACTAAGACTTTTTAATATAAACGCACAATTAATGATGAATCTATTGCACGTTTCTGTTTGATGCTAAGTAAATTGAATTGGTCATTTGTGTATAGAATTAGGGATGTGAACCAAAAATAAACCATGGTTTACTTCGTCCTTACGAAAAATGTGTAAAAAGAAGCATACACTTTATAAAAACATATATTAAAAACCCTACTCTTGTTAGGGAGGAACAAGACAATGCTTAGCTGAAAAAAATACGCTTTTATCCACTGTGTCACGATTTTTCCTCTAAGGTACCTCACTAGTGCGCGTGTTCTGTGCTCGTGTGCATATGTATACTAAGGGGGGGGGGGGTCAAAACCCCCTCCCCCTTTACCACTATTTAGCGGTCTCGACCTTCATACCCAAGAAAGGGGTCTCGGCCCCGAGGAAACAACTTAACAAGTGGTCTCGGTCTCGGCCTCGAACATTTTTGGCGACGGACATGCAGCCCCCCCCCCCCCCCCCACCTCCCACCACCGCTTACACGACTCTCAACTAATGTGTGTGTGTGTGTATGTGTGTGCGTGTGTGGGTTGGGGCCGGGAATGCCATGACTTCACCTGAATGTAATAATTGTGTATCTGACAAAAGTAAATGATTTTCCTTCCTATTCCTATGCACAAAACGCTGGCATTTGTTAAAACAAATTTTCCTATACAATTTAAGAATTAAAAAAATCACTTATCCAATGCGACTTGAACCTACGGCTTTACATACCGCGATCCAGTCATGCCTTAGAATGATTTGCACTAATATAACCAAGAGCTACTTCTGCTTGCTTGGTGGGTTTTTAACCCTAAGTAACGTTCACCTTCTCTCAACTTTGCGTGGTTATGCTATCATGAATATTGATTAAGACCGGCTCGAAGATCGTTGACAAAGGGCTAGATACATAATTATTCATTATACTGGATCATTGTGGATGCGGCTGGCGCTCTTGATAATACTGTGAGCGAGTAGCGCCTATGTTCAAACTTTTACGGTATATCTTGCTACATTGAAGTTACTCGCTGTTCAATTTAAAGGGGCCCTGCAAACCAAATGCATGTTGACTTCTATGCATCTGTATTACATGTATTAGTGTACACATTCAATATTTGTAAACGGTTTGACCTAAATATGTTTTGTATATTTTTAAACATTTTATCATTTATTTTTCTCCTAAAAAAACCTCCAGAGTAAACTATATTGTTGACCTGTTGTGACATCATCTGTCAATCACTGGTCAGCTACCATGAGTTTAACAAAAGATGAAAGTACAAAAAGAACATCCCCACAAAAGCATGCCCTGCATACCTCCATACAATAGCTTAGACAGTGCTTTTCTTCTGACACAGCAACAGCTTTTGAAATTGAAGGTGTGGGAGTTGGTATTCTATTGAACCGTGTGATGCTATTGTGATTAGGCACTCAGCTTGGGTGAAGGTAACTTCTTTGTAACTGAGTAGTGAATGGCTGATGATGTCACAACATGTTGACAATAGAATTCTACTCTGGAGAGGTTTTCAGAAGTGGGGGCTTCGTAATATGGAGAGAAATAATTACTAAAATGTTTTAAAATAAACAAAATATGTTTGGGTCAAATGGTTTACAAATAGTTGATGTGTACACTAATACAGATGAACAGAAGATAACATGCGTTTGGTTTGCCTGGCCACTTTAAATTATTCTTCGCTATGTTATAGTGATCTAATGAATAATACCATTTTGAAGATGAGTTTTCAAATACTGCATTTTTAACATTGTGCCGGAAATGTTTTTTTTTCTTCACTTTTTGGTTGAATGAGCAATCAACTAAGATTATTTCACAATAAATCTTGTTTTGGTTGTTTTCGATTCTGCAATTGAAATAGCGAGAGAAGCGTGCGCAAAAGGTTTGAATGACGTCACCATTCTCCAATCACCTTTTACGACGTGACAATACGAAACGCCCCTAGTAAGCCCACTTCCACGCCAGTAGCGTTTTTCCCGATGTTATATAAATGTTGTAACGTCCTAATTTTCTCATAATTCAGTTTGTTCTCCCGTTTCTCATTCGGTTGTATAGCTTTGTAGTATACAGGGACTCCCTGTATTATATTTCGTGATGGCGGTTGGCTTTAAACTTGCCCTTTCCGTGGCCCTCGCGCTCGTTGCCGATTTCGTTGCCAACCCTACCGTTGGCGTCGAAGCCGTTTCGCTGTCACCAGGAAGTTCGGATCCCAGCGGTGATCTGACTTCGCCCAACGTCCATGACGACCAACCGACACCGTTCGACCAAGACCAGATTGAGATGCTTCAAGATCGAATCGCAAAACTGCAGGTAGGCTAAAAGTTAAAAAATAACAGAAATACAGTCATATCAAATGTTGGGGACACATTGGTTAAATTGGTTTAACTTGCGGACATGGGCTTGCCGCACCACGCTGTGACAACTCACGTGAGGGAAACTATACACAAGCGAAGGCTCGTAAATTAGAATAAACGGACGGTCCGACCTTTTATTCTTTGTAGGTCTTACAATCAATATAACTCCACGAAAAGGAGGTTTCAAGCCCTAAGGTTATCAGGCAGACTCTTAAAGGGTACCACCACCCAAAAATAATATTCTTATTAAAGAAAAGTAACATCTTTAGTATTCCATTCCAGCAACAAGTTCACAGAAATATGTTTCCAGAAAAAAAAAATAATTGGAAACGCATCACCATTCTAAAGCATGCGTTCATGCGGTCTGAATTACGCAGACTGCAATGTGTGCGGTGAATTGCAATGTGTGCAGACCGAACGAATCGCCCGGGAATCTATTGTTTACAAACGTGCGCGTGAATATAGCATTGGCGCACTCGCAAATGGTTGGCCCGTATGGCAGGGGTGTCGATCCTGGGGGGGCAGGGGGGGCAGTCGCCCCCCCAATGAAAATATTGGGGGGGGGCGAACATATCATTTCGCCCCCCCAATAATTCCGAAAATGAGGAATAAAAAAATCGAGTGATATAATGCCAAAGAGGGGAAAGACACATTTATCAAAATTAATCTTCAAAATAGCTGTTTTTTTGTTTGAAAAGGACTGTAAATCTCTTTTTTTTGCCGCGCGCTTCGCGCGCATACAGTTTCTCATATTGCAAGTTTCATTTGGGTTGCGGGAACTCACCTTTTGAAATGTGTTGGGCAGCGTAATTTCTCAAACGCACACCTCAAACGAAGTTTATTAAACCCTCATCTATAGATAGCACACCGTCACAGAAAATAAAATAATCTCGGTACATATGCGCTGAACGCAAATCAAATTGGAATATCATGTCCCCCCACATTTGAAAAAGGAGCAGATTGTCCCCCTCCCTTTTTCATTATGTATGTTTGGTTCCATACCTATATACTTCATATTACGTGAAATTTCTGTCTCAGGTGTGCACCAAATCGCACAATTTCACGCCCCAAAATACAAAAGCTCCCTACTGTGGGAGGTGGACACCCCCTCCCACACCCTCCCCCGCTCGGTCGCTTCGCTTCCTCGCAATGTCTCCCCTACACTTTTGAGAAATTGTTGACGCCCTTGCTTAGTTTCATGGGAGCCCAATGCCCTAGACTATATCGATGGCTCTATAGTATACATGATCACGTAGATCCATCTCACGCAAGGCTCAGTCTTTTTCCTCGCTATGCCCTTTACAAATACGTTATGAGTAGGTTCACTATTTTATACAATTGTAACACCCATGCTAGGAGGAAATGTCTGAAATCTAAAAGCTTCCGGGGGCTCCGCCCCCTGGACCCCCATTATTGTCCCCAAATGTGGGTGCCCCCCAAAGTCAGGTCTTCGAGCCATCAAGACACTTTCAATGAGCGCATAATAAAACTTCCGGGCATGCCAATGTGGGGCTTTTAGCTCTCTCTCAGTGGTCACTCTGGAAAATTTTTCAAATTTCGCCCCCCCAATCTCAAAAACGGATCGACACCCCTGCCGTATGGAACCAGGAAATAGCAGTAGTTCCGTAAGTGGTGGAAATTAATTGCTTTGTTTTTTAATTACACAACCCTTTGCAAAATGTTAGGTATCTATTTGATATCACAAACGGTACCAAAACATATAATAATGTGTTGTTCTTTGCCTGGTGGTCCCCTTTAAATGAAATTCTACTTCATATAAGACTTTAATATCTCATCTAGCAAAAGGTGGACAGGATCTACAAAATGTGATACAATTTGCTGAAAATGTACTCGAAGCGCCGCAAATAACGGGTCATTTCGCGGTGCGGTTCGTTATTCCAAAGGTTCGTTATTCCGAACACACAAATGCCGTATACCTGAGGGTTTGTTAATCCGAAAATGAAATAGGGTTCGTTAATCTGAACATTTGTTGCATTAATCCGAAGGTTCGTTATTCCGAAGGTTCGTTTATCCGAAAATGAAATAGGGTTCGATATTCCGAAGGTTCGTTAGTCCTAAAATGCAATAGGGTTCGTGAATTCGAAAATGATATGGGGATCTTATTGAATCTTTATCTTTCGGATTAACGAATCTCATTTCATTTTCGGATTAACAAACCTCATTTCATTTTTGGATTAACAAACCTCATTTCATTTTCGAATTAACGAACCTCCTTATTTTTATTTTCGGATTAACGAACCCCATTTCATTTTCGGATTAACGAACCTTCGGAATAACCGAACCTTCGATCGGAATAACGAGCTGTAAGTTCCTGTAACCATTTTCGCTTCGAGAACAATCATGTGTTACACATTTGAATTATGAAGGTTACAGCACCAGGTATGGGGCTGCCTAAAGGGATATTTGAGTTCTGGTAAAGAGAGAGTACAGTTTTGGTCAAACTGAATTTTAGTAGCCAAAACCTGCACTATTGCATTATAAACTAATAGTTATAACTCCACCATGCTCGAAAGGGATACAAATTACTATTGACTAAGTAAAAAGCCTGTTATCATTTTAAAAAGAACCGTTAAAACTCAAGAGGGCGCTCTCTAAACCCTCATTGGTTGCAACCATTTAAAACAAATATTGTGCATGCGATGTTTTGTTTAAAATAGTGATTAGATAGAGAGATAATCAACAACTATTTCAAAACCTTTTTTGTATATTTTTGAAAAGAGGAAGCATTTAACACAAATGTTAACGGCTGGTTCAAAATTATTGAATAATTGTGGGGCCCCACAATTATTACAAATGGTTATTTTTATGGATATTTCAGCCATTTCTGAACCGATTTTGATCAAATAAAGTTTATTCTGTCACTAAAGTTGTATGCTCTTTCGAATTTGACACTCAGTTTTTCATTATTTCACAAAAAAATATTTTGTGTCGCGCCCTCTCTACCAAAAATCAACTATCCATTTAAACGCCACCTAGAGTCGACATTTCAGTCCCTTTAAAACGAACCATTAAAGCTAAGTTTCATTGAAAAGCCCCATATTAGCCAAATTATATCTTTACAGAAAGCTGAGATCATACAGAACATATACATATTGCTTTTCAAGTACTCACACATCCAAAAATTGAAAAAATTGAAAATATTGAACACTGTCTCAAAACCCAAATCCAGAGACTTGCGGAGTCATAAACTGTGTATGTTGTGGTGACGTCACCGAAGGGGTTTTCTATAGGAAGCTGCTGTATCTACCACATAATAAACCGGGATTATACCGAGGCTTTCGTGATTGTTTAAACTATTTTCTGTACAATTATGGTGGTTTAAACTTTTTGAACTAGTGAAACAACAACTTATATTCGTTGTATGGTTATTTTTTTATTCATTAATGTGTCTGATAAGGTAAAAATGGGTAAATCAATCACCGAATCTGCGAGTGAAATCATGATTAAATTGCGCTGCACAACGTGCTGATAGCTATACGCTGGATGGCAGTGGCGTAGCGAGGGTCAAGTGATTGGGGGGGGGGGGGGGGGGGGTCACAGCTGCGAGGGAGCGGAGCGAACAAGCCCGAGGCCGCGTAGCGCCCGAGGGGGGGGGGGGGGAGGGTGTGGGAGTGGGGTGTCCCCCCTCCCACGGTAGGGAGCTTTTGCAAATTTTTACTTGAAATAATTCAATTTGGTGCATACCTTGGAAGGAAATTTGATAATACTGAATTAAAGAAATCCTTTCCCTCATGATAAAGTATACACACACAATCAAATCTACGTGTACACACACACACCAGACTCAAATACTCTCACGCCGTATGCTTGTCTACATTTATTTGGGGGAGGGTGTGGGAGGGGGTTCACCCCTCCCAATTTTTTTGAAATGTTTGAAATTGGTGTTTAAAAGTATGGTCATTATTGTCTTCATCATTGTCTTAATCATGGGTGTTAAAATGGTATAAAATAGTGAATCTACTCGTTACGTATTTTAAAACGGTAATAGCGAGGAAAGATTAAGCCCGTGAGATGGATCCACGTGATCCTGTATACTATAGAGCCATCGATATAGTCTAGGGCATTGAGCTCCAATGGAACTAAGCAAAAGTGGAGGGGAGACATTGCGAGGAAGCGAAGCGACCGATTGGGGGAGGGTGTGGGAGGGGGTGTCCCCCTCCCACAGTATAGGGAGCTTTCGTATTTTGGGGCCTGAAATTGTGCGATTTGGTGCACACCTAAGACAGAAATTTCACGTAATATAAAGTATATAAGTATGGAACCAAACATACTTAATGACAAAGGAGGGGGACAATCTCCTCCCCTTTCTAATGTGGGGGACATAATATTCCAAATTTATTTGCATTCAGCGCATATGGACCGAATTTACTAAAAGATATATTATTTCAAATTATTTTATTTTCCGATGATAGTGTGCTAAAGACATGATAGATGAGGGTCTAATAAATTTCGTATATATCAGTATTTCAGAATATGCGCGCGAAGCGCGCGGCAAAAATTAAGATTTACAGTCCTTTTCAAACTAAAAAAACCCAGCTATGCTCGGGTCCCTTGAATTAGTTTCAGTAGGCCTATGCTCAACTGATGCAGATATCGACTCTGGAGAAGATGACTGGTGCTCCTTCAATCATGATCATCAACAATATGCCTAGATTATGCATCATGAATCAATGGAACGGGTGCTTTTGGAGTGAAGAAATTAGTAAAATAAGTTTGTCTTTACCTAGACATTTAGGACTACGTAGTGCAGCTACGTTAAAAAAACGAAAATTTGCGTCAGCTTTTACAACTAATTACAGTATGACGTTTATGACCGTTAGCCTTTCGTAATAGTTAATTTTGTTAATATATATGTATGTTTATACTCTAAAGATTTAGTTTTGTTAATTTTTTTAATTTGTATGTAAATATGTTAAGCGCTTAGAGGCTCTTTGCAATATGCGCTATATAAATGTCTATTATTATTTTGTATAAACGCTCTTCACTGAATGATAATCAATGATATATATCGCCATACTAAAGGGGCATTTACTATTTAAATCTAACCCTATTTTATTATTCACTTACCATAAGCCAAACAACACGGTAGAAGAGAAATGTGGAAGCTCACATTAATTTTTGTGTTAGACACTTTAAAGGTGCACCTTTAAGTTAATAAATCTCTTTATATAAATCAAGCTCTAAAGCGTCACATACTTTATTTTTTCTATAGAGCGACGTTAGTGACATCGTCCAGTCTTGTTCTCCATCAATGATGGCGAAACTCAACAACGATAGAAGTGACGGTGAACGCGACGGTAGTCGATCACGGCGACACGCGGATACGCTACCGGCAGAAGCACCATCGTCATCGAACGAAGGGACAGCCGCGGTCTACTATGGAGGGCCAATATTCGCAGGTATGCTTGTCATAGTCATATTAATATGAACATTTCTTTAGCGCAGCTAGCATTATATACCTTACTAAGCTTTCAATTATTATTATTACCAAAGATCACCTTAACAGTTTAAACCCACACAATGATATTGCGTACTTTCTCAACTCCCCGGGAGGCATACTAGTCATATTGCCAATTACGGCGCAAAGACTAATGCACCCCTGACCATGGTACCCATTTCTACACCTGGGTAGAGAGCAGTACAAATTTACAAAAAATGTTTTAAAGTAAAGTTGTTAGAATAGTTGATGATCTATCAATTTTATCATTATGTCAACAAAACATCACATGCACGATTTTGTATTAAAAACAACAATTGAAACCATTGGGTTTTTAGAGAGCGCCCTCTTGAGTTTTAACGGTTCTTTTTACTGATAACAGGCTTTTTACATAGTCGTTTGTAATTTGTTATACTTTTCGAGCATGGTGGAGTTAAAACTATTGGTTTGTAATGTAATGATGCAGGTTTTGGTTACTAAAATTCAGTTTGACCAAAACTGTACTACCCCTTTAAGATATGGTAGGTTTGTCTTTAAAGTTGACAACATTGTGTGCATATTTTACGTTGTATTCGTTCCTTCTGGAATTTGAACATGAGTGTAGCAGAAACTCAACAAGGAGTCACGATAACGCAGTCCTGCTGTGCGCCCAGTGGCTAACTGTCTTCCGCCAGCGCAGTGTCCATTAAAGCAGAGAGGTGGTGATTAAAGTGCCGCGCTATTTGATTGAAGGTTTGGGGCTGATGTGTGCTTCCTAAACTTTGGGTAAAGCTATGGAACGTACATTTAATTTTTTTTTTTTTTTTAGGCACAAATTTGTTTATTTAGGCACAAATAAAATAGTCTTGTTTGTTTATCGCTCGCAATGCTTTGGAAATTCAATTACGGGTTGAAATGAAAAGTCACAGCGGAAGCTTGCATAGTTCACTGTGTGTTAACCGTTTTTATAAAGCCCTGGTCACAATGAAACCCGCGATGATTCTGTCGTACGAACTTTATCTGTCATGATTACATTTCGTAAGACATGAGAAGTTGTCGTGGACACTTTCAAGACAGGCACAGCGTACGGACAGAGAAGTCAGAAAATGTCGTAGTTATATCGCAGGTCCATCGTATATACGACACCAAACTTTTGGCATTCTCAACCTGTAATTTTTCTTACGATTGTCGCACGACACCACAACGACCAAAATGTCGTGGATCTGTCGTGGCATAAAGTAGGATAGGCCGAATTTCTTGCCACGACATATTTTTCATCGCACAACACCCATTTATTGTACGACTGTCATGCGACTATCTTACAACCTCGCAAAACAAGCCACGGAATCCCCCAAATGTTCATCGTGAACTTTTCGCGAATCTGTCATGAGCCCATTGTAACCAGGGCTTATTAAGGGATAGTTGAGTTTTGGTAGAGAGGGCGCTACACAAAATAATTGTTTTGTGAGATAATGATAAACTAAGTGTCAAATTTGAAAGACCATACTATTGTAATGGCATAATAAACTTTATTTGATCAAAATCGGTTCAGAAACGGCTGAAATATCCATAAACATAACCATTTGTAATAAATGTGGGGCCCCACAAGTATTCGATAATTTTGAACCGGCCGTTAAAATTCGTTTTAAAATGCTTCCTCTTTTCAAAAATGTTTAAAAGAGGTTTTTAGATAGTTGTTGATTATCTCTCTATCTCATCACTATTTCAACAAAACATCACATGCACAATATTTTATTTCAAATGGTTTAAACAAATGCGTTTTTTGAAAGCGCCCTCTTTAGTTTAAACAGCTCTTTTATTAATGATAACAGGCTTTTTACTTAGTCGTTTATAATGTTTGTATTCCTTTTGAGCATGGTGGAGTTTATAACTATTAGTTTATAATGATTTGCCAAAAACTGTCCTCTCTTTATAGTCCGGGAGCATGTCCACGTAAATAAAGTCCCGTGGGATTTTTTGTATGAAAGCAAGCCACCAATCCAAATGTCTCAAGGGCATCCCGAAGAACAATACAAAACTTGTTGGCAGTCTGAAATCCCTGGCAAATGAAAATTGTGAGGGAAAAAAGGAAAACAACACAATTTTACTTGGTAGACCTTTTTATTTTTAGGGGTAGGTCAATGTTGGTGTAGAGGGCGCTTCAAAATATAACATTTTTGCGAGGTGATGACAAACTTAGTGTAGATCTAAGAATTAGCATGTAATGTTAATTATACAACAAACTTTATTTGGTCGAAATCGGTTCAGAAACGGCTGAAATATCCATTAATATATCGTTCATGATATATGTGAGGAACCAACTTTTATTCGACAATTCAAGAAATTATGATTAAATCATTACACATTTTGAAAATGCACTAAAAAAAATTGTTATTGTTTTTGATGGGATCTCTATTGGTATAATTATATTTACCAAGCATCAAATTTACTATGATTCTATTTTTGATCAAATTATGGTTGATACTTGAGGTGTCTGGAGGGCGCCCTGTTATGTTAACAACTACTTTTCTAAATAAAAACAGCCCTGTTTCTTAGTATGATTTGTTTACCATTCAAGCATCATTTAATAATAACTGTTTGTTTTAACGAAGGCTGACATTCCTGTTAGTAGCTCGGCACTGTGAGCACCATGCGACAACCATCTGCTTTTGTTCTGCATTTAAGCCTTCACCAGTATCCTCTTAATTGTCTTCACATGGGACAAGAGTCGTTTCAGTGGGACCTTTGCTATTTTTGTAGCATCTGTTATGTGGTAGGCGACGACTGGCTGACCACCCTGCCCTTTGTTACGTGTGACTCCCTTTAGAGAGGTTGGAATTACATCATAGCGATCAAAGACCACATGGACTTCATCGGCATCACTGTATCTCTCCAGGATACGGGTCGTGAACTGATCAGCCAGCTGGTTACAGTATAGGGTTTTGTCGGGCTTTTGTAGTGACGGGACATCTGCCTTGGCATCGAGAACAATGTACTGAAGTATATCAGATAATGCGCTGGGTACGCGGTGATGGTAACTTCCCAGAAACAAACAGACGCCTAGGTGACGCACGAGACTCTCAAACGGAAGCATGCCACATGGCACAGAGAGATCTAGGTACCAAGAAACTGTCAATGCCACAATGTGAAAGCGACTCAAGGAACGTTATCAGAAACAACTGTCAGTAATAGTTGTCAGTGATCCCAAAGCCTTAACCAGTGGACAGTTACCAAGTGGTGGTGGGACCTTCACCCGGTTTCAATCAACTCCCTACGACAAGGACATGTGCTTCTTTTGTGATTGCCTGGGATCAAGTAGAAACCCACTCCACAAGGTTGCCACAACCAAAGCTGGTAAAATACGGAGACAAGCTGTGGAAGAGAGCAAAAATGACACATTGAAAGTTAAACTATCCACATCCATCAATCCGGAGGATGCCCACGTTATTGGCATTATATATCACAAGAGGTGTTGGGCGACACATGTGACTAATGTGGAATTCAGACAAAATAAGTCACAGATATACGAAGTCATCACAGGTGAACACGCATGCCCTCAGTATAGCCCAACACACAGTCAGCATGTTCCTGTCCAGGTACCAAGTCAGCAACAATAAGTCACATTCTCTCAGGATGATGCGTGAAATGCCACAGCAGCTTGCAGTTGGAGTGGCCACTAGGCAGGCCATTCGAAGCAAGACAATCGTCAACATCCTGAATGGATTTGGCATGTCAGTTGGATATACACGATTCCCGCGGTTGGAAGGGCAAGTTATGACTTCTGTCCTGCAGCGAATGAATTAGGCCAACGATGGTGTCTACGTACCACCAGATGTTGTACAGGGGAAGACACATATCTTTCACAGTAGACAACGTTAACTTTGCAGAATGCACTCCCGATGGGAAGTGCACTTTGCATGGGACAGCGATGGCAATTTACCAAATATGCCAACATGACGATGATACACCTAGACTAGACTTCAGATTGTTCCCTTCCAGATGTTACCTGACTGATGGGTCCCAAAATATCGTTTACAGTCAAACCTGTGTATAATGACTACCAAAGGAAAACAAGAAAAATGGCTGCTATATAAACAGGTGACCTATATAGACCAGTTCATTAAATTACATACAGTAAAACCTTTGTATGGTCACCTCCCAAGGGAAAATAGAAATGTGGCCGCTTTAAACAAGTGAACTTTATAGACAACTTCCATAAAACAGTGTATAGTGACCACCCGAAGGAAACAAGGATAGTGTATAGTGACCATCCAATGCAGACAAGAAGTGTGGGCGCTATAAACAGGTAACCTTTATAGACAAGGTCATATAGTACGGTTAACCTGTTTAATTCCGTATACAGTACTAGTAGCCGCCTATGTAATTGAAAATATGTATGACTTTTGGCCTAAATTTGGCCAAATAACAACAACAAAATGCCAAAATTTGGTCAAAATTTAGGCCAAGTTTTGGCTAAATGTTTATAATTTGGCCAAATTTTATAATGCCACCATACTATAGAGTGATTTGTAAAAAAGAATCGAGGTGATTTAAATCGTGATTCAAATCAAACCTAGAGCCCCAGGCTTATTCGATGATTTTGTTTAAATATATAAAATCCTTAAACTTTTTCAAAAAATGTCAAGAGGTTTTTAAATAGTTGTTGATGATCTTTGTATTTAATCATTATTTTAATAAAAGATCACATGCACAATTTTGTATTGTGCAGGTTTTGGTTGCTAAAGTTCAGTCTTACCAAAACGAAACTATCCCTTTAAGTACCAATTATTGCGAAATAGGGCTTGTCTTCAAAGCTTAGTCAAATATGTATTATGAAGCGAACCCGATCGTTATTCTGCCCCTACACTGTAAAAAAAAATTCGTTGATTCTACTTAATTTAATTTCTTCAACAGATTGCATTGATTTTTTTTAGTAAAAATAACTTTTTCCAAAATTAAGTTCTAATAAAGTAACCTAATTCGTTATGTTTTACTAATGTTATAAAGGTAAAATTTACTTAAATATTTCCAAAACTTAATATCTACTTAAAGCTCATTTGTTAATTTTACCATGATGAATTAAGTAGAATCAACAGGAACATCAATTTCAATAGTAACTTTTACTCATTATCTCAAGTACCATGTACAAGTTGGTTTAGTCTACATTTGTTAATTGCAATAATGTAGATCAAGTAGAATCTACAAGGCGCATACATTCCTAAACATATAGGCTATAGCATTCGCTTTATCGTTCGCTCTTCCTATATACCGTAGGCATGCATATATAATGGTCCGTCTTTAGATGAACATTTTTAACAGTTAATATTCGTAAAAAGACAAAAAGAGAACCGACAAATAACCTTGAAAAGATTTTATTTCCAGAAAATGAACGTTCCATTGATTATTCATCGTACGTTTTAAGTTCACTTATAATCATAAAGGCGTCTTAATGTACAAGTTAGATTATTAGTTTAAAATTGTAAATCTTCGATATCTTTCAAATCTGATTCATGAATATTCATGAAGTAAAGTTAACTTAAATATACGCTTTTCTTATGTTATTGTTACTCAAATTAGTAAAAAGTAGAAATTACTTAATTATTTGTATTTGCTTTTGTTCAAATTACTTAAATGTATCTAGTTTATTTTTCTACTTATTTTTTTAATGTAATTTTAACATGAATTTATTGAGTTGTTATGTTTAAGTTTGTAGAACTTAAATTTAGCGAGTAGGCATGACAAAAATGTTGTTTTGCTTAAATTATAATTGGAAAAAATAAGTAATAATTACTAACTGAAATAATATTTTTTACAGTGTATGCAAATTATATTGACAAAATATGTAATTATCCAAAGCAATATTACATACCCCCCTCCCACATCCTCCCCCTCGGGCGCTTCGCTCCCTCGCATCATCCCCCCACTTCTCAAAACAGATCAACGCCATTGCCGTCATCGTCCAAAGAGTCGGTTAACCAATTCATAAAATGGTGGCATCTAGCTTTTTTTAAACTTTGTACACAGTTATAACTTTCCACTCGATAGTTACAAATTCAAACACATAAGTCAAAGGGGAATTCGAGAAAAAAAACTGTTCCATGCTCCTATTGGTAACATGAATACAACAATTTATGAGAGAACCACTTGAGTTCCAAGTAAGTTTTGTGGATTTGGACAATGTTACTAGATCCATTTAAGAAAAACGAGGAGACTAAGAGCGGCCACACCTTCCTCATACATGTACCCAGTCATTGCAACTACCCCTCGATTCTCCCTTCCCCGCGAGTGATAATCACAAACTTGTGTTTGTTATTTATTTCATATCATTAGTTTATTGATGATTATGAAACAATAACATGAAGAAAATTATATCTAAGATATTTTTTATTCATCGTCGTCATTGTATTTTATTTATATTTAGCAATATTTAGTGAGAAATCGATTGCATGTCAAAGAGTTTACATTATCGCTCTAAGTTCCCCCAAATAAAACATAGGTTTGCGAAGATCAGTCGATCAGATGTCCTGCATTTAGTGCCTTATATTTTATATTTTTATATCATGGTATAATCGGTTATCCCATGTTGATTACGTTAGATTGTTGTTCGAGCACTAGCGCTATATACCAGGAACATCCGAGAAAATATTACAAATAACAGGAAGGTGGTCAGGTTTCGTTTCTGGAAAGATCCGGTTGAGTTTAAATAACATGGATAAAATAACATAATCATACAATAACACAATTCAGGATGAAGGGGTGCAGGGGCCACGTGCCCCACCCCTACCCTTTTACCTTTTTACGTTAATTTATACGTTGAAGCATGATTTTCTATTGTGTTCATAAGTTGGGGATCTTTAGTTTCTTTGTTTGTCAACTCAAAGTGCCGCCCCCTCTTTTATAAATTCCTATCGATCGGCCATTGATAAATGTATACCCAGATCATAAGGCTCTGTCTTTGTTTTTCTTATGTTTCGTGTTTTGGGCCTGCGAAGGGAAGAATCCCGTCCCCAGGTTTACACATTCTTATCACTTCCTCACTTCCCTGTGTCTATAATTGTGAAATCAGATTGTAAATGGGTCACGAACATAGTTTTGTCATTGTTAGATCTGAATAACAACTTTGGGAAACAAAAAATGAAAATAATATTTGTTTTTTATACCCGACAATTATGCCGAAACATACAACTATATGTATGTATATATGTAGTAAATTGCAAGAAATAATCATACATGATTGGAAAGTAAGAAATTATAGCGTCACTTTAAACAATGTTCAATGTTCACAAAAATCTATGTCGATTTGTTAATAACCCAATGGTTTGTTTCTCGTTAAATATTATTGACTGATTTTATGGCACTTATACAGTAAATCGTGATTAATTGACCTTTCACCACAAAACAATCGTTATGTGGCTGCAGCCTGAGAAGGTCAAGAGTGATCTGTGCGCTGAAAGCACCATTTGCAAGCAGTTGTTTAAGGAATTCGTCAGCTGTAACCAGCTGGCTGATCAGTTCACGACCCGTTACCATGTACCCTGAAGAGATACAGTGATGCCGATGAAGTCCACCTGGTCTTTGATCGCTATGATGTTCCTAATATACCTCTCTAAATGGTGTCACACGTGACAGAAGGCAGGGTGTTCAGCCAGTCATCGCCTACCACATAACAAATGCTACACAAATAGCAAAGGTCCCACTGAAACGACTCTTGTCCCATGTGAAGACAAATATGGAGCCCACTGGCTGTCTTGCTAAGACAATGCTGGTGAAGGCTCATGCAGAACAAAATCAGATGGTTGTTGCATGGGGCTCACAGTGTCGAGCTATACTCACAGAAATGTCAGCCTTCGTTAAAACGAACAGTTATTATTCAATGATGCTTGAATGGTAGAAAATCATACAAACGGATAAGAAACAGGGCTGTTTTCATTTAAAAAAAAGGAGTTGTTAACATAAGAGGGCCACCTCCAGATATCTTAAGTATCAACCATATTTTGATTAAAAATGTGAATCATATAGTGAATGTGATGCTTGATAAATATAATTATACCAATAGAGATACAGTACCATCAAAAGCAATAACAAACAAAATATGTATGGTACATTTTCAAAATGGTGTTAGAATTAAATATTTTCTTAAATTATCGAATAAAAGTTGGTCCGTCACATATATCACGAACAATATATTTATGGATATTTCAGCCGTTTCTGAACCAATTTCGACCAAATGAAGTCTGTTCTATAATTAACATTACAAGCTAATTCTTAGATCTACACTTAGTTTTTTATCACCTCGCAAAAATATTATATTTTGAAGCGCCCTCTACACCGACATTGACCTACCCCTAAAAGTAAAAAGGTCTACCAAGTACAATTTTGTTGTTTTCTTTTTTTCCTTCACAATTCTCATCTGCCAGGGATTTCAGACTGCCAACATGTTTTTTATTGTTATTTGGGGTGCCCTTGAGACATTTGAATGGGTGGCTTGCTTTCATACAAAAAATCCCACAGGAATGTTCAGGCTCCTTGACTATTACCAAAACTCAACTATCCCTTTAAAAGGGTGCATTTACGAGATAATTCAGAGTTTGTATTAAACTATCGTGTCTTGCGACGGTTCTGCGACACTCGGTTGTCATACGATTGATTCACGACTACCATACTTCAACCATGTCGGCTTCTCTTCTGTTACCTCATATTCAGGTCAGTGTTTCAGGTGCCCAGCCGGGACTCCAGGACCATCAGGCCCATCTGGCCCCATCGGGCAACCCGGCAGAGACGGGCGCGACGGTCGGGATGCATCGCTAACACCACCAGGTAAACACAATGACAACGTCAATGACAATGACACTGGCAATGAATGTCAATCAAAATGCAAATGAAAATGTCAATGACAATGTCATTTCACTCACAATAACCTTACCGAATGGGAGACAACGTAAATAACAATGATGGCAATGTTATGATGTATTACTTGTGTTAATGACAATTTTATAAATTTGTTGGTGATTTTATGCAAGGAAAGTGAAAGTATTGTTATTGATTAAAACTCAAATGATATATTGAATCGTTCGGTAACTGATAGACGTGTTTATTTTGTTTTGTATAACAATACAAATTTATGACTTTCAGATTAATTCATGAATATGTTAAATTCTTGTTTTCCGATGCCAACCGAGTTAATTTTGAATGGCAATCTTATATATATCGAAAGAAAAAAAAACGTATGCATTAAGTAAACTTTAATTTTAATACAATTTCTTGTCATACTTTTTGCATGTAGCCCCAACGGGAACCCCTGCCACCTGCACTGGGTCACCGTCAGAACCGTCTACTACCCCGAGCCCACCACCGGGGAATACGCCTGGTGGCGCTGTTTACACTCGCTGGGGGAAATCTGAGTGCGCCGATGGTGCGGAGCTTATCTATTCAGGTAATTGAAATATGGACAGCTTATTGGCTTGAAGTGAGCCATTAACTTCATACGATATGTGTTCCAAATGTGATATTTGAGACTTCAATCATATATCAATACCATCGTAAGACGCTTCTGAATACTGTGTGATTTTTTTTATTGGAAAGGAAGACTATTTACTTGGTGAAATGATTAAAGGGGTAGTTTAGTTTTGGTAGAGAGGGCGCTGCACATCACAATTTTTTTGTGAGGTAATGCAAAACTGAGTGTCGAATTTGACAGAACATACAATTTTAATGGCAGAATAAACTTTATTTGGTCAAAATCGACCCAGAAACGGCTGAAATATCAATAAATATATCTGATCTTATAATTATTTGGGGCCCAAATAATTAGATGATTTTTAGAAAAAAATTAAAAAATGCTTGCACTTTCTCAAAAATTTTAAAAAGCGTTTTAAAAATAGTTGTTGATGAACTCGCTATTTAATCATTATATCAATAAAACATCACATGCATAATTTTGTATGAAAAATGGTGGAAACCAATGCCTTTTTAAAAAGCGCCCTCTTGTGTTTTAATGGCTCTTTTTGAATGATAACAGGCTTTTTACTTAGTCGTTTGTAATTTTGTATATCTTTCGAGCATGGTGGAGTTATTACTATTAGTTTATAATGTAACTGTGCAGGTTTTGGCTACTAAAGTTCAGCCTTACCAAAACTAAACTACCCCTTTAAGTGAAAATTGATATCAGATTTTATCCCGATCGTTCGCGCAAAGTATCCGAATTCGGATACTATGAACGATCGAAGTTTCCGAATTCGGATATACAATGATTATAACCGGAGAGTGTTAAAGGACGTTTTGCAATTAAATCTTAAATATAACTTTAGGGAGAAATTTACAAAATAAAATCCCGATTCATTCTTCTGTTACCTGAAGCCAAACAGTATAGGTACAAGAGAAAGTATGAAAGCTCTAAAGTGATTTTGATTGAATGTGACAAAGTTTTTTTTTATCACACTACGAAATAATAATGATTCATTTTGATCGTACAACGGCTACACTTGCCCCTATACTCACGTGCTGAAACGTAAACAAACAAACACTCGATCTAACAGTATAATAATCTTATTTTATTTTATACTTATAGATATTAATTTCCAATATTATCAACCCACATGCTTCTTTAAAATTCGTAATATTTTGGTTGTAATATTCTACTGAACAGTTTAACAGCTTGAAGTGCTTTATTTTGTGGTCATAATAGGAACTATTGGAGGTGCACATTACACTAACACAGGCGGCGGCTCTAACTATCTATGTCTTCCTGATGAGCCGATCTATGACGAAGTTGATGGCGTTGATCCTCGAACATATCGGGCCTATCTGTATTCTTCCGAGTACCAGACGATATCGTCACCCGGGGGAATGAGTTCCGTGGCCGAGCTGACGCCCGTATGCACGGTGTGCAGGGCTCCTTTGCGCACGAGTGTGTTGATGGTTCCTGCGCGTAACGTTTGCCCTTCGGACGCTTGGCAGCTCGAGTACGCGGGTTACCTGATGGCTGAGAGACACAACCATCGAAGTACAGCAGAGTTCATCTGCGTGGATCGCTCGCTCGAGTTCAAGGAAGGCACGGACGGTGACCAAAACGGTGTCCTTCTGTACCACGTGGAGGGTCGTGTTGTTGCCGGAGGTGGTCTTCCATCGAGGTACGTCGATGGCTATGAAATAACGTGCGCCTTGTGCACCATGTAGCCGTTCTCAGAATAGTATCCGGACATAGCTTTTTTTTATTTATTTTTTTTTTAAATTTATTTATTTCCACAAATGGGTGGGATGGCCCTTTCAGCAGAAACTGATTTTCAAAGGTGATTTTCAAAGCTGGTTAGTTCAGCATTTTTAATTGTCCGGAGGTGGTTTAACGTAACTCCTCTGTAGAGTATATACTTTATTATCCCTCATCAAAAATTGTGTGTTCACTGCTGATTGGTCGAGAGATGTTACCAAACATAGTTTACCAAGGAGGTATATATTATATCATTAGTTTCACTATATTTGTGCATGACGTTATTGTACTATCTTCCCTAGGGCATATAATTATAGTAATGACGTATCTGCTGTGTTGTCGGCACAACACATACTAATATGATTTTTTTTAAAAGAAAATTACAGAAAATTATGACTGAATTGTTCTTTAGTATTATATCAGATATATTGCGTTGCCTAGGATGCATGATGTTTCATGCATGGACCATGAGCCATCTAGAGAACTAGTAAGGTGAATAAGCCCTATGATTTCATTCTTTGAAGACACAAAAGGTATTGTTTTGATGAGGGATATAAGACAAATTATACACCATGCCTTTGTTCGAGGTACCATATGATCTATGGCCTTCGGTAACTTTAACAGTACTTTTTGCTTCGAGGCTGCGCCCCTCAGCAAATAGCACTTTTGAAGTAACCTCATAAGTAAGCCCATATAATCAACAAGAGCCTCTCAAGGCATTTTGGGGTAACAATAAATGACTGGATTTTGTACCGGTGGTTGACCCTTAAACATGTATATACGCATTATTATATCCACGAAAATGTTATTTCCAATTTGTTTATCAATTGGGACAATGTGATTAATAATCACATCTGCATAATATGCAGATAAAATTGGGTTTTATATCACTAGAAAGGGTTAAATATTTGTTTTGTGTTTTTCGTGAGCGAGTGATTTGTCAAACATACTTATGCAGGGATTACTATCGATTCTGCTACACTCATGTTCAATTTCCAGAAGGAACGAATACAACGTAAAATATGAACACAATGTTGTCATGTTTAAAGACAAACCTACCATATCTTAAAGGGGTAGTACAGTTTTGGTAAGGCTGAGCTTTAGGAACCAATACCTGCACAATAACATTGCAAACTAATAGTTATAACTCCACCATGTTTGAAAGGTATAAAAAAAGTACAAACGACTAAGTAAAAAGAGCCATTCAAACACGTGAGGGCGCTCTCTAACAAAGCATTGGTTTGAACCATTTTTCATACAAAAGTATGCACGTGATGTTTTGTTGAAATAATGATTAAATAGATAGATCATCAACAACTATTTAAAAACCTCTTTTGACAATTTTTGAAAAAGTGTAAGCATTTTTAATTTTTTTTTTTAAATCATCAAATAAATCTGGGCCCCAGGGCCCGTATTCAATTCCGTACTTAAGTACAAAATTTAAGCAATTTACTTAGTATTTGGCTTAAGTAAATTACTTAGCCAAAATTGAGATTCAATTCATCGGCTAAGTATTTTACTAAGTAAAGTATGATTTTGTCTTAGTAAATTACCTTACTTTACTTAAGCAAGGTTCGTATTCAAATCCCTCATTGTGACTAAGTAATTTGCTTAAACTTAGGAAAATCATTAGGACACTTAAGCATAGCTTAACGCTGGAATTAGTAGGAAACGGGTATTTTATATGGTGGTGAAACGACATTAAATGCTCCGAAATAGAAATGCAACCCCCTTCCCCTGAAAGTTATAATTTAAGATGATATAAGCGCATTATCAAAGCGAACTGTGCGCAGTGCGCTTCAATTCAGGCGCATTAAGAGTAGTTGCGCACATGAAATCACAGATTTATACGCGCCAAAAGGCTGTGTACAGTGCAGTGCACTATTAAGAACAAAAATAGTGAATGGCAATCATACAGGGAAAAGAAAAAAATCAAGCTGTTACCGAATATTATCTGCTTGATTTGTTCATCTTTTGTTTACTTGTATGGATGTTGTGGATATAATGTGATCTACTATTGTAGTAATCCATGCCATTTTGGTGGACATATTCTTCAAACATTGCAAGTGATATATTTAGGGGACATTAAATAATGGTCACAGCCGGCGGGTAAGTTATTTTTAATACTTCTTTATCATACAAGTATATTCCATGTTTGAACATAGTTTGCTGGTTCGTTATTGGATGCATCATTATGGATCATATTATGTAAACAATCAATAACTGTCTCCACTTTCGGAGCTTCAAACGATCAAACTTTCACAAGAGCATAGCCTAGATCAATTAGTCCTGCAGATTATGGATCCGACAATCGACATGGCATACCCCTATAAACTCAAGAAAACCATAAGCAAGCAGTGATTTTATTCCTCGACTTTGATGTTTTTCTGCTCATGTTGAAGCTTTGACTGCTCCGCCCTATAATACCGTAATAACGTAACGTTTCAATCAAGATTGCTGTTATGATTATGCAATTCTGTTTTAACACATGAATTCCCATTGACAAGCGTCGCACAAAATTGGTTTGCGATTTTGTTTTAACACGTGAATTCCCATAGACAAGCGTTGCACAAAATGGTTCGCGGATACAATCAGCACTAATTTACAAACCATTGTGACGTCACAAGTATTTTACTTAGATTTTGTCTTATGTAAGTAAAAGTCTAAAATGCGATTTGAATACGACATAAGTAAAGTTCTTAGCTAGCAATTTACTTAGTAAATTTCTTACTTATTCTAAGTACGGAATTGAATACCGGCCCAGATTTATTCCGATCGGATATATTTATTCTCATTTCCGCCGTTTCTGAACCAATTTTGATTCAATACAGTTTATTCTGTCCTTAAAATTGTGTGCTCTTTCAAATTTTACACTCGGTTGTTTTACTATCTCACAAACAAATATTTCATACAAAAACTAAACTACCCCTTTAACGCTCAATATTATTTTTGTTATGATACCTTAGTCATCGCATATCAATGTATATATTTGAAGATACGTTTATGACTATTTTTATCACACATTTTCTTGTTATTTTCATTTAATCGCACTTATCTCAATTTGTATCGGTCTTTGCATTTAAATCCTTAATTGTTTCAATATATTCTAGTTTGTTATAAATCATCTTCAGCAGGAAGCGAGCCGTGCCTGTTTGGAAGGCACGTTTGTTTGTTTAACCTATTCGGGTGTCTAAATTCTTACGACTTCTTAACTTTTGTCTTCTGCTTCAATTAAAACATAACCATAACATTCTTCGTTTTTTAGTTTTTGATTTTAAATACCGTCCAATCTTTTTACTTGTTATCTGAATTTTAAAAAAAATCAGTACGATATGTATTTGATTGATTGTGTATGTGCGTGTATGTATTTGCATGCGTGTATGGGTTTTGTGTTTGAAATATTATTGTCTGATTATATTTAATAAAATCAGACAATAATATTTCAAGACTTATATATTTTCATGCTTCGAAATATGATGGTTAGGTGGATATTTTGACTGTTTTTATTTTGTTGTGAGCGTGTGTGTATTTGATCTGCAAGTGCTTGTGTATATATTTGCGTATTGTTTGTTTGTTTCAGTGTATGTGTCAGATTTTTTTGTTAACGTATATGTAATAGATTCATATTACGTGATCAGTAGGGTGTTTCACTTAACACTTATCGATTTTAGCATCGATTTTTATTGATTCAAGTGCTAAAATTTATTTTAGTGTTTAGTGAAAACCCCCGGGGCACTGTGGCAGAAAGTTTGCAATCGACTGTAAAGTTGCAATTAATTGTCAGAAAATAATTATGCACATTTGAACCAATCTGATTTGCGGATTTAGTCACATGATCTGACTTGCAATTGATTACAACTTTACAGTCGATTGCAACTCTTAAAGGGTAGAATATGGTCCTAGGCTGGGCGTTCATGAATAATCATAGGGTAATGACGTCACGGTACGTCATATCAGACTTTAGTGAAAACTCTGCATGATACATAAATTACTAAATAAACCGCTTCTCACCATATTTTATAGCAAAATAAAAGAAGAGTCACAAGAGAGGATTCGAACCCATGACCCCGAGAGTTGATGTCCACAGCGTGACCACTAGGCCACGTTAACGGCTGATGATCCGTGTTGGTTTCATTGTAACTATAATCCTCAAACTCACCCATACCCTAATCCTAGTTATGAATATTCATGATACTGAGGAGAGTGCGGATAACGTACCGTGACGTCATGACCTTATGTTTATTCATGAACGCCCAGCCTAGCACCATAAATTATTACCCTCTTAAAGGGATAGTTGAGTTTCGGTATAGAGGGCGCTACACAACATATTTTTTTTGTGAGATAATGAAAAACTGAGTGTAAAATTTCCTTAAACATAACCATTTGTAATAAATTGTGGGCCCCCACAATTATTCGATCATTTTGAACCAGCCGTTAAACAACTTTTAAAATGCTTCCTATTTAAAAAAATTTACATAAGAGGTTTTTTAAATAGTTGTTGATTATCTCTCTATCTAATCCCTATTTCAACAAAACATCACCTGCAGAATATTTTATTTAAAATGGTTAAAATCGATTGAGAGTTTAAAGAGCGCCCTTTTTAGTTTTGACGGCTCTTTTTTTAAGGATAAGGTTTTTTTACTTAGTCATTTGTAATGTTGTATTCCTTCGGAGCATGGTTGAGTTATAAATATTAGTTTGTAATGTAGTGGTGCAGGTTTTGTTTACTAAAATTCAGTTTGACCAAAACTGTGCTCTCTTTACCAAAATTCAACTATCCCTTTAATGCAACGTGGCCCAGCTAGGCATGTAGGTAGTATTCAATTATTGTAAATATTTTGTATTTTGAGCGTGTATTTAATAGTGTACGTGTTCTAATTAAAAGTTCATTCAGACAATGTAATTAACGATGGGAAATGAAACAGAAAGCGTGTTCAATAATTGTGTTTGGGGTCTAATAAAGCACGTAGTATTAACTAAAAGGAGGCATTGGTTCATTAGTTATGCGTGGTTTCACAGTTACATCATTGCTAAACCCACAGTGAATATCTGTTCACTCAAGGAGGTGGTTCACCCAACTGGCGAACTTTCGTGTTTGTGAAGTGCGCCATCTTTTGGCTTGGCACGGACACTCATTTCTCGCGGTATAAAAAGAACATGACAAAGTAGGTTTTAAAAGGGTAAATAGGGCCGTCGGTCTATCCCAATGAATACTTAACCCCAGGGGCGTAGACAACGGGAGGGTTGGGGGGGGGGGGGGTTGAGGGGTATGCATCCCCCCACCTCACAAGGTGGGGGGGGGGGGGGGGTGACATGTACAATCACCCCCCCCCCCCCCCCCAGGTTTTAGGGAAGGATATTTGTGTGTGTGTGTGTGTGTGTGTGTGTGTGTGTGTGTGTGTGTGTGTATGTGCGTGTGCGTGTGTGTGTGTGTGTGTGTGTGTGTGTGTGTGTGTGTGTGTGTGTGTGTGTGTGTGTGTGTGTGTGTGTGTGTGTGTGTGTGTGTGTGTGTGTGTGTGTGTGTGTGTGTGTGTGTGTGTGTGTGTGTGTGTGTGTGGGTGTGTGTGTGTGTGTATATCTGTATACGAGTGGGAAAGAAACAATCAATTGTATGAGCTAAGACTTGTTAATTCTAACGTTCAAAAAGTAATTTAGACATCCACTTTAAATTTTCGCTGCGCGCTTCGCGCGCGAACAGATTATCTCAGTTTGTTGTGTAACTTGCGTATCTGGGGTGAGTATTTGTTTCTGTACCGGGCCACGTAGTTCCAGTGTAGGCTGGTATAGCTCTGGCTTCTTGTGTGACGTGCACCAAATTGCACCATTTCAAGTATATAAATGCAAAATCTTCTCCATGGGAGGGGGATACCCCGACCCAAACCCTCCCTATTTGGCTCTGCCCCAGCCCTCGGTAGCTTCGCCCCCTCGGGACTCATTCTTGGCTATAGGCTATGTTGTTGAATCGTACATAATGTGGCATATGGTTTATGTTGGAACTGTGTATGACACTAAATATAAATACAATACAATATAAATACAATATTTATGTGTGTGTTCGGGTGCATATTTAATAGTGTGTCAATCATTTGTTTTCTTCGTGAAAATATATTTCAAGTTTCTGGTCGAGCAAATCATAACACGCTTTCCCAGATACAGTCAATGTTAAGCCCGAATTTCGAATCTAGGTAAGCACCAGATTGCACAATTTCAAGTTCAAAAATGCAAAAGCTCCCCCCGCTCAGTCACTTCGCTCCTTGCAATTTGTCTCACTCTCACATCTGCCTCAAAGTTGGCAGCCCTGTGAGTGTGGTTGGGCATGAGCCCTTACACACACAAAATCGTGAGCCCCTTCAGGATATTGTCCCCCCCCCCCCCCCCCCCCCCAATCCCAAACTGCTACCGGTGCGCCTGGTCTCGACCATCTTAATAATGAATGATCTTGGCTGCGACAAAAATTTGACGAGAGTCGTTTTGCCTGAACATTTTTAACTACTACATGTATTACCGTTTGTTCCTCAACCATATAACCACTACTGCTTCCAATCCTACTAACGGGATAGGTTAATGTGAGGAATACGTATACTCGGACAGTGTTAATGTCAGTTGTTGGGTTAATGGATCACTGGCATGACTGGAAATTTAGAGAAGAGTTATAATGAAGGGGATTAATACATTGATGTGTGTCGATATGACGTGCGATGATGAATCTGCATTCACGGCTTTTGTTTATCTGTGTACGCCCCGATTAGCGATGATTTAATACCCGAATTTAACGAATACAGAGTAAATTGAACAAAAAGTCTCCAGCATTCCTCCCACAGTGGTCGTCTCCCTCCTAGCCCGCCTCCCGTTCTCTTATCATCTCGCCCTTTCTCTTGTTTGTCCTTCTATCTCCTTCACACTATAAACCGTCTCGCATTTTCACTCCACCCTTAATTTCTATTCCCCTCTGACCTCTCCCTCTCCCCCTCTTTCTCCTAAATCCTGTATTATTTTCCCTATCCTTTCATCCCCTCCCCCTTCCCCCTCTTTACTTCTCCACCGCTCTCCCTTCTGTATCTCCCTCCCCATCCCTTCTTCCCCCTCTCCTCCCCCCTCCCCTCTCCCCCATATTCCCTCCCCTCTTTCTCAATGAATAATTTCTCTAAATCCTTTAACCCTCTCCCCCGCTCTCCCTTATTCCTCCCATATACTCCCCATCGGCCTCCTCCTCTTCCCTCTTACACGCCTTCCCTCTCACCTTCCCTGCTCCCTCTCTCTCTCTCCATGTCCTATAGTCTATACGCTTTCCCATCTCCTGTCATCCCTTCTCCCCCCCCCCCCCCTCCCCCTCTCACCTATCCCACTCTTTCACAATTTCCATTTTTTCTTGCTCGTTAATGTTGGGTGGCGACGTGATTTTCGATGTGCAAATAGCATCAATGGCTCCATTATATGGAAAGTCAATAGAGCTATTACGAGTAGGATGACGGAACATTGTATGGGGCACAAGAGTTAAATGCACTGTCAATTGTGTGCGTGTATACGTTAAAGGTTCTATGTCATGGAATCACATTACAAACTTTTTTTAGCCTATCAGGGATAGTTTTTCACGTGGATTCCAATTACAATAATATTTTATTCAATGGAAAAGTCAATGAAACGCCCCCCAAAAATGTCTCCAGAGTGAAATTCTGCAAGTGACCTCATCTGTCAATCACAACTCAGTTACTTATAATTATGAACAATGCACATTCACCAAAGCTGAGCGCCTGCTCACAATAGTATCACATGATTGAATACACTACCAACTAACACACGTTCAATTTAAATAGCAGTTGCTATGTGAGAAAAGCCCAACCATCATTATGACACGAAAGGCACCGACAAGCTATTGTATGGAAGCATACAGGGCATATTTTGTCCTTCTCCTTTGTTATCCAATGTAAGCTGACCAGTGATGTCAATAGCTTATCAGGCTTTTCGTGTCCTTATGATGGTTGAGGTTTTCTGACGTACATGTAGCAACTGCTATTGAAATTGAAATTGTGTGGGTTGGAAGTGATGTGATACTATTGTGAGCAGACGCTCAGCCTGGACGAAGGTGCATTGTTCATCTTACAAGTAACTAATTGTGATTGACAGATTAGGTCATATACATAATTTCACTCTAGAGAGTTTTTTAAGAGGTGGGGCTTAGGCTTGTTTTAGCAAGATAAACAAAATAATTGCAAAAATATTTTGAAATCAACAAAACATATTTCGGTTAAACAGTATACAAATATTTGATGTATACACTTATACAGATAAATAGAAGTCATTGTATTTGAAGCAATGTAGAAACAATGTTTTATACAAAATATAGTGACCCGAAACCTGAATCTGGTGGCCCCCAAACAAAAAGAAACGTTACAAATTCTGTAATATTTCATGTATGTGGTTGCCCACTCGGCCCGGTGGATGAGTTGTAGTTTAGGTTGACCTTGAGTTTATGGCGTTTAATTGCCTCCAGTACAAATATTTGGGGACTCTATCAATATGTTGGGGCGTGTCCCCTAGCCCTTGTGGCTGCACCCTAGAAAAGAAGCCTTGACCTTGAAGATATGACATTTAGCACTGTACCTTTATAGAGTACCAAAGCTGTGACTTACATCATACAAATCTATTTTTAGAATTTCTCAATTTGAACTTCATTTAAAAAAAAAACACAGCGGCGTCGATCCGTTTTTGCGATTGGGGGGGGCGAAATTTGAAAAAAAATTCAAGAGCACTGAGAGCGCTAAAAAACCCACATTTGGCATGCCCTAAAATGTTATTATGCGCTCATTAAAAGTGCCTTGATGGCTCGAAGACCTGACTTTGGGGGCACCCTCATTTGGGGACAATCATGGGGGTCCAGGGGGCGGAGCCCCCGGAAGCTTTTAGATTTCAGACATTTGCAACTCCTATCATGCGTGTTAAGATTGTATAAAATAGTGAACCTAACGTATTCTTAAAGGGCATAGCGAAGAAGAGATTGAGCCTTGCATGAGATGGATCCACGTGATCCAGTATATACTATAGAGCCATCGATATACTCTAGGGCGTCAACAACTCCTCCAAAGTGGAGGGGAGACATTGCGAGGAAGAGAAGCGACCGAGCGGGGGAGGGTGTGGGAGGGGGTGTCCCCCTCCCACAGTAGGGAGCTTTTGTATTTTTGGGCGTGAAATTGTGCGATTTGGTGCACACCTAAGACATACATTTCACGTTATATGAAGTCTATAAGTATGGAACCAAATATACATAATGACAAAGAGAGGGGGACAATCTCCTCCACTTTCAAATGTGGGGGACATGATATTCCGATTTGATTTGCGTTCAGCGCATAAGGACCGAATTGACTGCATTGACTATTTCAGATTATTTTATTTTATGTGACGGCGTGCTATAGATGAGGGTTTAATAAACTTCATTTGAGGTGTGCGTTTGAGAAATTACACTGCCCAACACATTTCGAAATGTGAGTTCCCGTAACCAAAATGAAACTGGCAATATGAGAAACTGTATGCGCGCGAAGCGCGCGGCAATAATTAGATTTAAAGTCCTTTTAAAACTTAAAAAAATGATTTTTTGAAGATTAACTATTGATAATTGTTCTTTTCTGGTCTTTTCACTCTTTAGCATTATATCGCTCAATTTTTTTCTTCCTCATTTTCGGAATTATTGGGGGGGGGGGGGGGGGGCGAAATGATATGTTCGCCCCCCCCCCAATATTTTCATTGGTGGGGCGACCGCCCCCCTTGCCCCCCCCCCCCCCCCCCAGGATCGACGCCCCTGAAAAAACATAACACATAATGCCTAAAGGTATTGGCTGACATATGACCATCCGAATAAATAGATTTCAATAGGAAATCACTGTCATTTTGCTCTGATTCGTAATGTTATGAAAAATAACATTGATTTCTTATTGGAATTAATTCATTCGGATGGACATATCTCATGTCCGATTGATGTATGTTCACATCGTTTATACAGTATTATCTACTGTATATTTGTATAATATATATCCAATGTCTGAGGCGTTGCGCTCTAAATCCCGATAACGGGAAAACTGTTCGATGAGTCAATCACGCATAATCGAAAAGACTCAGAGCGCAAGCGATTACTGTATACAGAATCCCATGCGCTCACACACGGCTTAGCGGCGCTTGGCCACTAGTAGACTATAAAATAGAGACATTTCGTATGATTTTTGCACTGATTTCACAATTACATCCAATCCCAATGGGTGGAATTCACAAAGGAGGTTTGTAGGAGGTTTGTACAAACCATGGTTTGACCAAGGTTTACATCTATGGAATGCCATTTGTAAACTCCATACTTGTTAACAATGTTGATTTACAATTTACAGTATGCGAGCAGCATTCCATAGATGTAAACCATCGTCAAACCATGGTTTGTACAAACTTCCTAGAAACCTCCTTTGTGAATTCCACAATGCCTATGTGTTTGCTAAAGAGATTTTTCCCGAACAAATGAGTAATAAATATGCAATTAAAGCGCTTTACAACCAGGGTGATTAATTAGTGGTATTAGGGTTATGTAATCCTCCTAATAAATAGTTTACTTCATTATACGTTCTCTTTCAAGCATAGGGAAACTGACCTGAAATCGATTGGTCATTACTTTAGTAATAACTTCCGGTTAACAGTACAGTCACATGCGATGCACTGTTTTGTTCTTGTTATATATATGTAAGTATGTTTTTTTTACAGACGCGTTTAAGCATTATTATGATCGTTCACGCGTGGGACCGCCATGTATCGATACCCTCTTTTCTTTTAAAGGGATTTAGTAACTTTGTTGACATGTGTAAAAAGTGATGAATGGTTGATGCAATGTATATTGTTGTTATCTCATATGTCCACAGGGTATTGTGTGAAAATTTCAAGTCAAATGGACATTGTATGGCCAAGTAATGAGCGAAAATGCAAAGTGATATTCAGTAACTCACTGCACTCACTTTGTACACGGAAGAAAAACTCGCCCGGAGTTGTTCTTATCTGAATACTTCAATCATACATATCTTTGTAACGAAAGGGAAATTTGAAAAACCGAAACCTGTCCCATGATTTTGTTGTTAATACGAATACAACAAGGTATAAGGGAACCGCTAGAATTACAATTTTATTTTGAGGATTTGGACAATGTTACTTTAGGTTCCTTCTACTTCAAAATGTTTATTTTACTGGCATTTGGATGCACGGATAACGAAAAAATTATAATAAGGACAACTCCCCAGAATCTTTTTGTTTTCTTCATATTTGTGTGACATTCTTAATTCCTGCATTTGTAATGCGACGGACAACATGTGTAGTGGCCTAACTAGTTGATTCCTAAATGTTGCTTGTAAGTATCGGTTTCCATGGTGGTGTATATAATACGTGCGGTTTACGGGTACACCATGTGAGATGAGTGGATTGGTAAGTCCTGAAAAGGACTATGGTAGTCCTAGAAAGGACTGTTGGTGTAGTTCTGAAAAGAACTGTGGTATTCTTTCTAGGAGAGTTCTAAAAAGAACTGTTTGTAGTCCTAGAAAGGACTGTTGGTAGTCCTATAAAGGACTGTTGGGATAGTCCTGAAAAAGACTGTTGGTATTCTTTCTTGGAGAGTCCTAAAATTGATGAGATTGATGACGGTGTCCTTGGTGTTCGTGGGTGCTGACGTGTTGGTTGGTTGCTGGTTCTTGGCTAGGAGCTGGTTGAATTTGGCGATCTGTTTCTGTCGGGTCGACTGGAACGTTTTCTTGGCGGTGGAGGAGTTGAATGCTTGGCATTTCTTAAGGTCGACAGGTTGGAGTTGTTGAGAGAGGCTGGCTTCGGATGCTTGGATGTTGTGTTTTGCGTTGTGTAGCTGATGGCGGGTGTTGGCTATGCGTTCTCTGACTAAGGCTAATCCTGCCTTGTGTAGGATCTGTTCTGCGCGTGGTGTGTCGATTGAAGACTTGAGCTGGAGCCCCGGTGGGGTAATGCCGGAGTCACGGCAGCGTTTAAGAAAGGTGAGGTGGTTCTTGAGTTTAGCTTCTTTGACGTAGTTGCGCTGAAGTTGCCTGGCTGATACTTGGGTCGGCTCCCCGTAGAGCTGAGTTAAATGTTGCTTGTAAGTATCGGTTTCCATGGTGGTGTATATAATACGTGCGGTTTACGGGTACACCATGTGAGATGAGTGGATTGGTAAGTCCTGAAAAGGACTATGGTAGTCCTAGAAAGGACTGTTGGTGTAGTTCTGAAAAGAACTGTGGTATTTTTTCTAGGAGAGTTCTAAAAAGAACTGTTTGTAGTCCTAGAAAGGACTGTTGGTAGTCCTATTAAGGACTGTTGGGATAGTCCTGAAAAAGACTGTTGGTATTCTTTCTTGGAGAGTCCTAAAAAGGACAATTGGTAGTCAATTGGACAATCGGCGGTTGATCCCCACTCAACCGCCGCCAGCCGCAGAGCAGCCTTGCGTCACCCACGTCCGCACCCAGCGAGCCGAGAGACTACAGCGCCGCCAGCGTCGGCAGCACACACAACGCGTCGCCGATAGCGCTCCCAATCGATAGTACGTCACCCGCGTCCGCAATCCCTACCCTTATAGCCGCGCACGCCAACAGATCCCCACTCCTGACGACGGATAGTCAACCTATTCGAAACGTCGAGTCCCTCCTACCATCCACCCCCTCTCCTCGCAATACCACAGTCCTTTCTAGGACTATCAACAGTCCTTTCTAGGACTACCAATTGTCCTTTTTAGGACTCTCCTAGAAAGAATACCAACAGTCCTTTTCAGGACTATCCCAACAGTCCTTTCTAGGACTAACAACAGTCCTTTCTAGGACTACCAATTGTCCTTTTTAGGACTCTCCAAGAAAGAATACCAACAGTCTTTTTCAGGACTATCCCAACAGTCCTTTATAGGACTACCAACAGTCCTTTCTAGGACTACAAACAGTTCTTTTTAGAACTCTCCTAGAAAGAATACCACAGTTCTTTTCAGAACTACACCAACAGTCCTTTCTAGGACTACCATAGTCCTTTTCAGGACTTACCAATCCACTCATCTCACATGGTGTACCCGTAAACCGCACGTATTAGTTGATTCCTATTGCTGAAATATAAATACTGTCAAACCCGTTTTAGTGGCCACCGGTCTATAGCAGCCAACCTGCATACAGTGGCCACTTTTCTTGTTACCTTATAGGCGGCCAATATGCACAGGCTTGACGGTAGTATACAAACAGGCTTATATGGAAAAATTAAAACTTCTTGTATTTAATATTAATTTTATTTCAAACATATAGAGAAACTGACCAGAAATAGTATTGTGATCCCATTTTCTTTGCCCTATTTTAATCACAATATATTTCTGGTCAGTTTCTCATGTTTGAATTGATTATTTAAAAAGCTGTATCACTTCGGTGATCCCTCGCATATATCCCAAGTTGATTTGTATCCTTCGGGTTTATGTCAGGTTTATAATAGCTTCTGACCACACGGGCAATGAGAATTAAGGGGTTTCAGGGACGAGCTCCGTACTAGGGTTTCATAGCTCTCAGTCGGAAGAGCACCGGTCTATAGCAATCCGGAGGTCTCGGGTTGGAATCCCATTTTCTTTGCCCTTTTTTAATCACAATATTATTTTTTTAAACATCACTAAGTATTCTTTTTTTTCCGTTTAACTCCATCACGATTGTTGACGTTTAGCGTTAAAGAAACAGTCCCCCTTTTGCAAGCCAACATTCAGAAATGCTAAATAAGTCTAGCATTTATTGTTTGTATCTCGAAACTTTCTGGAATGTGCCTTTAACGCGAAAGGGGATCACGCAAAATTATCCCATATAAAGCGCGTTTTAATGCATCCGAAATTGAATTAACTCCCCGATAATTATTGTGGGCGTCCCTTTCACGTCACAGCGAGACACAAAGGGTGATAAGTCACTATCGGGCGGCGATGGTGTAGCTTATGGAGGAGATGAGGGAGTGGGGTGTGTGGGTTACTCCCGAACAGTGCCGTAGCTATGATTTTTCCATTCGGGGGTGGGGGTACTTCTTTTTTAAAGGGTCTCATATTTCAGCTTGATACGCAAACAGAAATGACTGAAAATTATTGTTTTACCAAAAAATAACATGATTTTGCCCGAGAAGGATTTATTTAACCTAAAAAAGTGACAACGTAAATTTAGCCGATTCACTAGATAATAATTATGTTCAGATATGTTTCTACCAGAGGAGCATGCACGTGCCACTGCCCCTGAAGTTTATAATCCTCCATAAATATGTACGAACAATAGACATACGTACTGATTCACCCCATATTCACGAGTGACCCGCAAAACAGACCCCGAAACAGTAAACACGCTTTTGAATAACTCGTTGTTTTGTTTTCATATTGATGTTGTCACATATAAATCCCAATTAATTCGAATTATATTTGTAAAGTTGTTGATTTCCTGTTTATATAGCCAATGTTGATTAAACATGATTCAAAAGATGGGGCTTGCGCATGCGAAATTTTACAATAAAAACGAAGGAAAACATAAATAATTTTAAATTAAAAATGGTAATCTTTTATATGATCTTTATGATCTTTTAAATAATAATAACCCTTGACATAATATTTTTTATCTATCTATCTATCTATCTATCTATCTATCTATCTATCTATCTATCTATCTATCTATCTATCTATATATCTATCTATCTATCTATCTATCTATCTATCTATCTATCTATCTATCTATATATCTATCTATCTATCTATCTATCTATCTATCTATCTATCTATCTATCTATCTATCTATCTATCTATCTATTTATCTATATATCTATCTATCTATCTATCTATCTATCTATCTATCTATCTATCTATCTATCTATCTATATATCTATATATCTATCTATATCTATCTATATATATCTATCGTGTATGTTTAGCTTATATCTTAACAAGGGAAGAGTCGATTCCGACAAAGTCACCAGATCCCTTTAAGATCATGGTTTTCAAACGTCTCCCTTTAAAAATGTGTTTTAATAGTCGGAATATTAATTGCATTTTTTTGTTCAATCGTGAAGTGACTGATCTCTGTATTATATTGACTCAAAGCACAGTGGGTCAATATTGATACCCCCAAAGCTTTTAGGCCGATGTCATAATCCAAATTACTGTTTATTTCCCTGGGGATTGTGTATAATCGGTGATAATAACTCTATAATACACTGAGACCTACTCAGTATATTGCAAAGCGAGGGATAGATAGACAGACATATTGGGTAGAATTCACAAAGGACGTTTGTAGGAGGTTTGTACAAACCATGGTTTGACGATGGTCTACATCTATGGAATGCTGCTCGTATACAAGTAAATTGTAAATCAACATTGTTAACAAGCATGACAAGTAAGGAGTTTACATTCCTTCTCCATCAGTTTACAATGGCATTCCATAGATGTAAACCACGCTCAAACCATGGTTTGTACAAACCTCCTTTGTGAATTCCACCCAATGATAATAGAGACAAGGGGAGACTGAGGTAGAGAACGAGAGAAGGAGAAAGAGAGATAGAGTGGGAAGAGCTGCTCTAAGAACAACATACTTGACAGAATTAACTACAAAAATTAGTTAAGAAATAAGAGAGAAGAGAGATTGTATAGAATATAATGCATGTAAACTATGTGCAAGGCATGGCCTACCAACAAAGATACAGAGAAATGGAGGGAGGAACAAATTTAGATCAATATCAAAGCAGATGATGACATAGTATTAGATATGAAATATTGGTACCGTATTATAACAAAATACACAGATAAATATCGATGGATGGAAATTACGCGACGAATCGCAAACTTTCGCGACCAGTGATACGAAGGACTATGTATCTTTCGTGTCCATGTATGCGACGAACCTCGGACTTCGCTTCGAATTACGCGATTAAACGCAAACAAGTATGCGTCGGTTCTCAAGCTTTCGCAACGAATGCTCCCCACAAAGTCGTAAAGTTTAAACGTGTTCCCTTCTAAATTGTATAGAATGTTCATTTACAGGGTCCACCAGGTTCCCGTATATAAGCAATGGGTTAGCACATATTTATTCGCGACGAGATTCGCGACTGAGATTGTTCCTTCCGGGCCATCATACATTCACCCCTACTTTTCTTGGAAGAAGAAGGGGCACCCCCCCCCCCCCCCCCCCCACCCACCCCGGCCGGCCTTATGCATATTAAGCCGTTCATTCATTCCACAAAAATTAACACTATCAACACTATCATCCATATGTCCCGTGCATGGCCACAACTTACCCGTTGGCTGCCATACTGCTAGAATCCACGCGATCCACAGTTTGTAAAGACAATGGCACAGCTTCATCTACATGTATAATGAATAGAAGCTTGGTATTAGGTCAAATGCTTAAATATAATTCACTCAAAAGTATATACCTTTTGAAATTCAGCGGACATAATTCGTTCGTTCGGTTTTGGGTCGACCGTGGCACTCATTGGGTTAAAGTGCATGAGAAAATGATACCCATGATGTACAGCGTGCTTAGAGGGTTGCAATGATGCGGTATATGGGTCATTCTTCGATAAGTGTATATTTTCGACCATCGTGAGGTCGTGAAAATCAAAACTATTTCTCCACTTTCTTTCTGTGTGTTTAATATATGTTAACATCTGTAGATTAGGGAAATATTGTTTGGCGCGATCTTTAATGGGGCTATGTAATATTTTGGGGGGTTTTATTAACATGTATACACTGTTAATGCGTCATCTCCGTCACGACATTTTTGCACAACTAGATCGTCGCATTTTAACTGAAGAACATAATTCACTTCTTATTCAATCTTTGTTTGGAAAGAAAGGGTGACTGTGAAAAGAAAAAAAAAACATTGGTCAACCATAATCACATTTTTTTCTCTAGAGCCACCATTTATACTTGCCTTGCTGAATAAATAGTGAATTTTGCCAAATAGTTTTGCTTTCAATCAGTGTGATGAAATTTTCTCAGGAAATTAGGATGAAGAGAGGTACATGATTACGAGTAAATAGATCGCTAAAAATACCAATACAAATATTTTTTACCAGAGTATAATCTTTGTTGAAATTTATGCATTTGAACTCAGCGTGACGGAGATGACTGAAGCGTGACGGAAATGACTGAAGCGTGTATTTAACATGTTTAAGAATACATTATACTCACATGTTATATAATAATCTAAAATTCATGCAAACTAAGCTTTGTCATAGAATATTTGTCAATTTTAAACAACATTGTGTGTCAATTAACTGAGTTGACAATCCAACTCAAATTCATCAACTCAGTCACAAAAGAGCCGTGACGGAGATGACGCGTGACGGAGATGACTATCAGACACATTTAAAGCGCCGATAGCTAATGGCAATGTATTCAATACAAATGAGCGATAGTGCTGTATGGTTGTTCCGTGGGCACTTTCATACAAATGATTAGAAATTCAATCTAACATCTTTATCTAGCTAATATCAATCGTTCGGAGATGATCATCGTCATCTCCGTCACAAAAAAAACGTGACGGAGATGATGCGTGACGGAGATGACTTTCAGACACATTTAAATCGCTGATAGCTTATAGCAATGTATGCAATACAAATAAGCGATAGTTTTGTATAGTTGTTCCGCGGGCACATTCATACAAATGATTATAAATTCAATCTAATATCTTTATCTAGCTAATATAAAGCGTTCGGAGATGACGCTTAATAAAGGTACGGACCTGGTTTTTGACAAAGATCTCAAAAAAATAATGTTACTTACCTATAGACCGGGGAAAAAACGTGTCTCTTCTTTCTACTACCTAGTCACCCGACATGTTGCCAACACGATCACTCAAATTTAGCATATTTTTGTACCGTAGATGACGGACTCAAAATGCGTGACGGAGATGACGCAAAATATCGGGACACACAAAACAGATTCCTTTTTTCTTTTTTTTTTTTTAATCGTTGCATGTGTGCGTATTTAATCTTGGTATTCGTAGTCAACTCATAAAATTGAATTTATTAAGGTATATTAGGACAAAAAATATGCATCTTTTTTGAAATGCTATATTATGATATTTTTACATGATGCCATCGTGACATGCGAGTTTGAGGGGGGTGGAACATTTAAAAAAATAATTTAAAAAAAAGTATAAGAGTTATCACTTTACTTTTTTTTGTATTTTTTGATTTTTGACTTACTTGTAAGTCAACACAAAGAGGTAACACAAAAAAAGTTTTAATTTTTTTTCTATGCGACACCAAAGTAGCGGGACACAAAAGTATACACTTATCGAAGAATGACCCATATAGGCCCGTAAGCTCCACCCATGATTCGGTTGATAGTTCTGTCTCCTGTTAACACATTCACTCCCGTCTGCTGGTGTACTATGTACAAACTCCAAGGGAAGGTATAATGGTCTAGGATAACAATGTGGTAAATATGCTTCCACCACGCGCGGCCCTAATACCTGAATGCATGCATGTACAGGGTGTATCAAAAATATGAATCCATCTTTTGTCAACTTTCACCAGATATTAGTAGTAAACAGTGCAACTAGAATAAATAAATGGTAAAGAATGATTGCTCTACCTTCTGTCGTAATATTATTCACTTTCGTCATGTTTGTCCTACCGTAAATTAAGCATTGTATATCTAGGTGTTACGGATTCATAACTCAAACCGCGACGCTGTGTGATCTTGTGAACGTCTTGTGCACGCTGCGAAATACGCGCTGACACACATACAAGCCAGGGGGTGTTTCACAAAGATCCTAAGTTGAACTTAACTCTAAGTTGGACTTAAAACTTATGGAAAGCCGTTAGATTCTTTAAAATTTGTTTTTAGAAGTTCTTTAAAAAGGCATAACACGTTGATTCATATCATTCATATTTTCCATTATCAAGGAGATTTCATGTTTTTGACGTAACATTTATGGAAAGTGTAACATACTTGTATTTTGCTTTTGAAATTATTATTTTGATTCCGAGGGTACAAATGGCTTACCATAAGTTTTAAGTCCAACTTAGAGTCAAGTTCAACTTAGGATCATTGTGAAACACCCCCAGGTCATGATATTTGGAGAGGTTCCCCACAAAATATTGGCTTACAATTATGACTGCCTAAATCTGTTTGGGACAAATGTTTGGCGATTGTGGTGGCATGCAACAACCAATGTTGTGATTGTTGATACACCCTGTATATCCTATGGGAGCATATCAATCGGCCTTTTATCGGAATTGGAACAGCGAACGAGAATTATCGAGCTTTTAAGGGCCGGTCATACTTGCGGTAGTGGACGTAGTTGAACGTAGTGGTGGCTAACGTTGTTGATCGTAGTTGAAAGAAGTTGAAGGTAGTTGAACGTACTAGCTGCATCCGTATCGTACCGTAGTTGTCTGTGATGCTAACTTGGTATTAACTCGGGGGAGCCGTGATCTTCGATTTAATTTTTGAACATGTTCAAAAGAGCGGTACGTTAAAGGCATCCGTAGTAATATTTACTAAACCGAAGTTTAACGTAGTCTAACGTAGTCTAACGAAGTCTAGCGTAGTCTAACGTACTTCGTTTAACGTACGTTAATGTAATCTAGCTTACTCTAACGTACTCTACCGTGCACAACACCAGCATCGACAGTCTTGATCCAGACATGTTTAATTAAAAAAAATAAGACAAATTTCACAGACCTGCTATGTTTGAAAAGCAAGCCCAATGGCCGTACCACACCGCCGGTTGGCTGTTATACTCCGTGCGGGGTTGCTATTTACCGTAGTTTGACGTTCTTTAGCGTAGACCAGCGTAGTGGCTACCGCAGTCTCTCGTACTCAAGCGTAGTCAGACGTACCACTCCGTACCAGTTCGTGAGCAAGCTGTACCCACATTGGCGTAGTCTAGCTTAGTTGAATGTACTTAAACGTACTTATCCGTACCCTTCCGTGGCCAACCACCGTACCTTAACGTAGTTCAACGTAGTTCCACGTAGTTTAACCTAGTTTAACCTAGTTTAACGTACTTACACCACGTTTGACCCACATTAAATTACCCTACGGATCACTACGTCCATTACTGCAAGTATGACCGGCCCTTCAAGTTGAATTATCCAAGCCCGCTTGCAGCTTTTTAAAGGAACGATTTCAAATTGCTATTCTAGACTAACATATTTCTTCAGGGGCGTCGATCCTGGGGGGGGGGGGGGGGGGGGCAAGGGGGGCGGTCGCCCCACCAATGAAAATATCGGGGGGGGGGCGAACATATCATTTCGCCCCCCAATAATTCCGAAAATGAGGAAGAACAAAATTGAGCGATATAATGCTAAAGAGTGAAAAGACACAATTATCAATAGTTAATCTTCAAAAAATCATTTGTTTAAGTTTTAAAAGGACTTTAAATCTAATTTTTTAAAACCTGATAGATTAGCAACGAACTTTGATATAATTATGTTTAGACACTTTTCTGCGAGCAAACTTGACAATGTTACTGAAAATCCGAACACAATTATGTACACGCTGGACTGACCTATCACTATTGCAATTATACAAGCTATCAGTCGAGTTTGTAATGTATATATATTTTGTAACTATTCAATAATTGACTTTTAGCAAACAAAATATATTACATGTGTAACTGGGAAAGCATCTTTGTTCTTTATTTATCTTCTACGCGATATCTAAATGGATTTATCTCCCCCTTGAAATAGATCTTCGCCAGGCGATCGTGCATTCAGTGAGACATAACATTGTTTTATTACATTACATACCTTTTTTCTAGTAAACATCATCGATGGCCGTGATGTAAGACCATCTTGCAAGGTGTAACATGTGGCTTATGTACACATGTAGATTAATTACGTTGATTGAGATGTTTAGTCGAATGATCTACGGTATGTGACTATAGTTATTTTTACATTTCATTTATAAAAGGACTAGATGTATTTATTTTAGTAGACTTTTCAGATCATCCATCCGATTAAGTTGACATTCTCATGTTCAAGAAATTGTGTAGTTATTTGTTTTTCTTGGTATAGCCTATGTTTTTTTATAATCTTTGAATCAGGGGAACACACACAAATACCATTTAAAAGTCAATTTTGTTTATTACAATTGATTATAATCTAATCCGATTAGTTATAATACTAAATAATATGTTATAGCCACACTTGTCAGTAAAATCAACATTGAATAGAATGGAATGTATTTTGGATAGTTATTATTGGATTTAATACATTATCAAGTTATACATCGCGTGACATATTTTGACGGTAAACCGTGACGGTTATTTATTACGCCCTCTGCTGTTGAATTAGGAGGTAATGTTCTCATGCACTTTATTAGGATACCGTCCTTTCCGTATCATACTTTTAGGTCTATATATATTTGTATAATGGTTAAAATCTCACATTTGCCTTGTTTAACTATAACAAGTTGGATTTAAAGAGACACAATAGTGATATTGATGTAAAGAAATTTGTTGATCATTACTAGCATCATCGCGATTATTATCATTATCATCTCCATCATTATCGTCATTATCATCGGCCCACTTCATCCACTACCACCACACACAATTACCGCAACCATCATCACCATCATCATCCTCATACCCATCACCATTAGCTTCATCATCACCATCATCATCATCATACCCATCACCATTAGCTTCATCATCACCATCATCATCCTCATACCCATCACCATTAGCTTCATAATCACCATCATCATCCTCATACCCATCATCATTAGCTTCATAATTACCATCATCATCCTCATACCCATCACCATTAGCTTCATCATCCTCATACCCATCACCATTAGCTTCATAATTACCATCATCATCCTCATACCCATCACCATTAGCTTCATCATCACCATCATCATCCTCATACCCATCACCATTAGCTCCATCATCACCATCATCATCCTCATACCCATCACCATTAGCTTCATCATCACCATCATCATCCTCATACCCATCACCATTAGCTTCATCATCACCATCATCATCATCATACCCATAACCATTAGCTTCATCATCACCACCATGATCCTCATACCCATCACCATTAGCTTCATCATCCTCATACCCATCACCATTAGCTTCATCAACACCATCATCATCCTCATACCCATCACCATTAGCTTCATCGTTACCATCATCATCCTCATACCCATCACCATTAGCTTCATCATCACCATCATCATCCTCATACCCATCACCATTAGCTTCATCATTCCATTATCATCCTTATACCCATCACAATTAGCTTCATCATCACCATCATCATCATCCATCATGATCCTCATACCCATCACCATTAGCTTCATCATCCTCATACCCATCACCATTAGCTTCATCAACACCATCATCATCCTCATACCCATCACCATTAGCTTCATCGTTACCATCATCATCCTCATACCCATCACCATTAGCTTCATCATCACCATCATCATCCTCATACCCATCACCATTAGCTTCATCATTCCATTATCATCCTCATACCCATCACCATTAGCTTCATCGTTACCATCATCATCCTCATACCCATCACCATTAGCTTCATCATCACCATCATCATCCTTATACCCATCACCATTAGCTTCATCGTTACCATCATCATCCTCATACCCATCACCATTAGCTTCATCATCACCATCATCATCCTCATACCAATCACAATTAGCTTCATCATCACCATCATCATCCTCATACCCATCACCATTAGCTTCATCGTTACCATCATCATCCTCATACCCATCACCATTAGCTTCATCATCACCATCATGAATATCATGATTATCGTCATCATCAGCAGCAGCATTGTCATGATCATCATCATCATAGTTATAATCACTATCATCACTAGTATCCTCATCTTCATCCTCATCCTCCTCCTCCTCCTCCTCCTTTTCCTCCTCCTCCTCATCATCATCCTTTTCCTCCTCATCCTCCTCCTCATCACCATCATCATCAGATAAATTGCGCCATACAAGTGCTGTGGATCATCATCATCATCATCTACTTAATTTTCTTCATCTTCTTCTTCATCTTTCTTTTTTATCATCATCATCGTTAGCAGCAGCATCACGATCATTATCATCCATCACTGTATAAACAGGCCCTCTCCACACCAATCTATACACCTCTTTCATTGTTTTACGTTAAAAAATTCACCGTTCATTGGCACTTGAGTTTTAAAATGCCAAGCTGCAAGTGTTGCCAACGGATCGCGAACGGAATTCTCCCCGGACCCTACGGCGCTCATTCGCTGATCTATTTGCTGGATCCGCTGGGGGATATACCAAGGCATTCCTATGCTAAAACCGACATTAGTATTATAGACTGAATTGTTTAATGGGAATCCATGTGATTAATTTTCTCGGTACTCTATACCGAGCGGACTGTTCGCAGTCAAGACTGGTTGGTTTTTAGAGCGTGACTAAACTGCATTGAAAAAACTAAGACAATGTCCCAAGAAAAAGAAAAAGTGTATTGGCTTACAGTGAACATTAGTATAATATTAGAAATAATTCGTTTTTATTATATTTTGAAACGTACAAAGAGGATTATTAGCAACCCTCGGTAAAGGTAACATTCGTTAGCTAATCTGAGAATCAATCTTGATCCCTAGATCTCGGAAATGCGGTTTGCATGATAAATGGTTGACTGGGTTAGATGTAAATGGCATAAAATAATGCCTTTTGAAAGAGATAAATACGACTGATTACATGCAATCATTTACTATTGAAAATTGTTAAGAGCACATATACGAAGGTCCATGCGTTCGTAGGAAAGAAACACTGTACAAGCCATGTCTTGTGAAATAGATGACTCTCGAATAAAATGATACCCCACAGTAATCGAATAAAATTGTATCGTGGAAACATTAAAACAAAACAAAACTCCTTGAAGAACTGGAGAGGCTTTGACACATTATTGCCGACCAATGAATGACAGCACAATATTACAATTACAAACCAACGATACCGTAGAACACCATCGTCAAGCACCCCCAATCACCTATATGCATCTTGCTTTTAAAGAGCGCCCGCTCTCTGTCCAAGCGGGAAACTTTAATCAAGAATGCAAATAATGGTGAGGAATATTCATGAGGATAATAATGGAGGTGAATCTCATGGAAACGTCTTTAAAAGCAAGATGCGTATAGGTGCTTGGGGGGTGCTTGACGATGGTGTTCTACGGTATGCATGCACTTTTTTAATAATAATAATAATAATAATAATAATAATTAACCACTTTTATATAGCGCATAACACATAAGCACAAGCATGTCCCTATGCGCTTATTATTACCCTTGGTCATCAGGTACAGGTCAAACCCGCACAATTATCTTGCGCACCATCTCAACTCCCCGGGGAGCATACTAGCCAATGGCAGCCATATGATAGCGCCCAGGCTAAATAACACCCGACCAAGTACCCATTTATACTCCTGGGTAGAGAGCAGCAATAGTGGATAAATTGTCTTGCCGAAGGACAAACGCGGTGGGCAGGGTTCGAACCCGGGATCTCACGATTGGAAAGCGCGCGCTCTACCAATGTTGCCACACCACATCCACATTTTTGGTATTTATACTACGAATGTTGGGGTGAGGGCTTGGAGAGTGGGGGGGGGGGGGGGGGGGGGGGGGTGAAGAGTGGGAATTTAAAGCCGAACAATATTAAGTATTGTCTTTCTTCCCCTTAAAGGGATCAAGTAACATTACTATTTACAAAATCAAAAAAAACTAACTTAGAACTCTAGCGGTTCTCGCCTATGTCGTTGTATTCAGTATTTCAGTGTCCTGAATTACTCTTCTGTTATAAAGATATTGATGACTGAAGTGTCCGGATTCGAAATTCCCTCTGGGAGACTTTCAACTGTGTACAACGTCAGTGCAATGAGTTGGGAAATATCTCTTTGCATCTCCGTTCATTGGTCCGTCATATGACATTCATTAACCGTGGAATGTTCACACTTCAGTCAGTGGACATATCAGATAACACAAATGCACATTTTATCAAACCCTTCCTATGTTAAAGGTGCACCTGTAACGTGTCAGATATTGCCCTAATTGAAATTTGAGATTTTAATCATGTACCAAAATCATTGTAAGATATTTCCGAATGATGTGTGAAAGTTTCATTGAAAACAAACACTAATTTCCTGGTTTAAAAAAAGCGAAAAAATGCGTCAGCTTTTCAACGAATGACGTTACTGTATGACGTTTATGAGGTTTATGACCGTTCATTAACGCTCTTGAGCTGAATGATCGATATCGTCATACTAAAGGGCATTTGAAAAAATATAACCCTATTTTATTCTTCTCTTACCATAAGCTAAACAACACGGTAGAAGAGAAACGAGGAAGCTCCAAGTAATTTTCGTGGAGTTGGACACTTTACAGGCATCCCTTTAATATTGCACATGTGAACTTTGATTGCATATAGCTATACGCCAATGATTTGCTTGCAGGGTGCGATATGAACCTATTCAGGCGCGCCGGAAGCATTTTTGGATTGGGGGGGGGGGGGCAAAACCCCAGGGGGCTCACAATTTGTGTGTGTAGGGGCTCATGTCCAACCACACTCTGGGTTGCCAACTTTGAGCCAGATGTGAGAGTGAGACATTGCGAGGGAGCGAAGCGACTGAGCGGGTGGAGGGTGTGGGAGGGGGGTGTCCCCCCTCCCATGGTAGGGAGCTTTTGCATTTTTGGACTTGAAATTGTGCAATCTGGTGCATACCTAGATAGGAAATTCGGCTGTATTTGGGAAAGCGTGATATGATTTGATCGACCAGAAAGTTTTAATATATTTTTCACGTAGAAAACAAATAATTGACACACTAATAAATATGGACCCCAAAACACACACACAACAACATAAACCATAATTATGCAACATTATGTATGATCCAACAACACACAGCCAATAATGAGTACCGAGGGAGCGAAGCGCCTGATGGCTGGTGCACATAGGCGCCGGAAGTGGGGTGGCAGGGGGCGGCCGCCCCCCCCCCCCCCCCAATCCAAAAGGTGGGGGGGCAAAACGCAATTTTGCCCCCCCCCCCCAAACCCCCCCCCCCCTCCCCCCCCTCCCCCCCCCCCAACAAAAAACAAATAAAGAGTGGGAAAGACAAAATCAAAATGTATGAGCTGACGTTCAAAAACTAGTTTATACATCCATTTTCAATTTTCGCTGCGCGCTTCGCGCGCGAACAGTATATCACAGTTTGTTGTAAACATCTTATGAGAGCATAGACATTTTATTCTTTTTTTGTTTAACTCGGATTCTAAATTTCCTTCACAGGTATGGCATGAAGTGCACCAAATTGCACCATTTCAAGTTTATAAATGCAAAATCTTCCCCGTGGGAGGGGGATACCCCCTCCCAAACCCTCCCCCTCTGGCTCTGCCCAAGCCCGGTCGGTCGCTTCGCTCCCTCGGGATTCATTATTGCCTGTAGGGCATGTTGTTGGATCATACATGCGCCATATGGTTCATGTTGGAACTGTGTATGACACTAAATACAATATTTATGTGTGAGTTTGGGTGCATATTTATTAGTGCGTCAATTATTTGTTTTCTTCGTTAAAAATATATAAAATCATAACACGCTTTCCCAGATACAGTTAATATTAAGCCCGAATTTCATATCTAGGTATGCACCAAGATTGCACAATTTCAAGTCCATAAATGCAAGATCTTTCTTACCGTGGGAGGGGGATACCCGCTCCCAAACCCTCCCCCTCCCTCCCTGCACCAGCCCTCAGGCGCTTCGCTACCTCGGGACTCATTATTGGCTGTGTGTTGTTGGATCATACATAATGTTGCATAATTATGGTTTATGTTGTTGTGTGTTTTGGGGTACATATTTATTAGTGTGTCAATTATTTGTTTTTTACGTGAAAAATATATTAAAACTTTCTGGTCGATCAAATCATATCAAGCTTTCCCAAATACAGCCGAATTTCCTATCTAGGTATGCACCAGATTGCACAATTTCAAGTCCAAAAATGCAAAAGCTCCCTACCGTGGGAGGGGGGACACCCCCCGCTCAGTCGCTTCGCTCCCTCGCAATGTCTCACTCTCACATCTGGCTCAAAGTTGGCAACCTAGAGTGTGGTTGGGCATGAGCCCCTACACACACAAATTGTGAGCCCCCTTGGGGTTTTGCCCCCCAATCCAAAACTGCTCCCGGCGCGCCTGCTGGTGCAGGGAGGGAGGGGAGGGTTTGGGAGGGGGTATCCCCCTACCACGGTAAGAAAGCTCTTGCATTTATGGACTTGAAATTGTGCAATCTGGTGCATACCTAGATAAGAAATTCGGGCTTAAGATTAACTGTATCTGGGAAAGCGTGTTATGATTTGATATATTTTTCACGAAGAAAACAAATAATTGACGCACTAATAAATATGCACCCAAACTCACACATACATATTGTATTTAGTGTCATACACAGTTCCAACATGAACCATATGGCGCATGTATGATCCAACAACATGGCCTACAGGCAATAATGAATCCCGAGGGAGCGAAGCGACCGACCGGGCTTGGGCAGAGCCAGAGGGGGAGGGTTTGGGAGGGGGTATCCCCCTCCCACGGGGAAGATTTTGCATTTATAAACTTGAAATGGTGCAATTTGGTGCACTTCATGCCATACTTGTGAAGGAAATTTAGAATCCGAGTTAAACAAAAAAAAGAATAAAATGTCTATGCTCTCATCAGATGTTTACAACAAACAGAGATAAACTGTTCGAAAATTGAAAATGGATGTATAAACTAGTTTTTGAACGTCAGCTCATACATTTGATTTTGTCTTTCCCACTATTCTTTTTTTTTGGGGGGGAGGGGGGGCTTTTTTGGGGGCAAAATTGCGTTTTGCCCCCCCCCCCCCCCCCCCCCCCACTTTTTGGATTGGGGGGGGGGGGGGGCGGCCGCCCCCCTGCCACCCCACTTCCGGCGCCTATGCATGTAGGTGTGAGGTTAATGACGATAAAGGACAGGGTAACACAGATTACAGACATCAAAGAGGTGGGGGGATGCATCCCCCGTTGTCTACGCCCCTGTTTGACGATATACGATGTTATGGAACCTGTTTTTTTTTTAACGTACTTGATTATGACGCCCACTATCTTGTTTTCTTTTAGGTGGTCAATATACACTGTTTGATGAAATTCGTCTATAAAGTTCACTTGTTTATAGCGGCCACATATCTATTTTCCCTTGGGTGGTGAGCAGTCTAAACGCGAAGCGTGCGGGCGAGGCTCCGTGTGCGGAACTAATATTCATACCCGAGATGCATTTTTACAAATATTGCGATAGGACGTGTCAAATAAAAATTAGCATAACTTCGCCATTTCTGAACAGATTTCGATAATCTTGGTCATGAATTAATGAGAAAAGTCAAATCTTACCTCATATCGTATTAGTTATCGACAATAAGACAGCAAAAAATGTGAAAATATGAGCTGAACATTCCCTTAATATCGTACAATTTTCTACGGTTTTGATCATCAAAAAGTACCATTAAAAAGTCTTGCATCATTCCTTTCTGCTTAGATATTCATTCGTATGGTTATATTCTTCTGAAAAATGTGCACTTTTAGACATGTTAATCCTTAGACGAGTCAAGACGTCGGATATAATGACCCCACTTCATTTTTAGAATCTACGAATTGTGTTAAAAAATTAGCTTCAATTCGCGCTTGCACCGAAGCAACCGCATTGGTCAATACGTGATCACGTGATCGGCGGTTGTCTGCTAGCGCTTCGATCGTACGTTCGATTCGCGATCGAGGCGATGGATTTATCCTTGTTCATTTCTGTCTAAAATTTTTAGAACTTAGATAATACATTTTATGTCATATTTCCCATATTCCCTCCTTCCTTTCCTTTCACCAATAAAATCTGACAGATTGCAATGGACATACAGCGAGTGATTGGCTCAAGTTAAGAACGCGTAGGCCCACATGATCATTTTTATGTAAGTTGATGTTTGAGAACTATCACTGATCAATATCACAAGTGTCAAAACGGAAGTCGAGGATTTAAAGACAAATCTTGGATAACTTACGTTGTTCCCATTCTTAGGGCATAGGGGTATGGGGGAATATGTGTATTTCCTAATTTGATGAATATTAGAGGTAAGTCAAAGTAAATGCTTAGGCCTCCTGATTTTGGGAAAGTATATTTGTTTCTAGCTATTTGTTTATTGTTATTGTTTACAATGTTTGGGTCAAATTATCAAATTAATTATAGTATATCCCCATCCCCACTCTCCCCCAGAAAATATGCGAAAACAAAAATAAGAAGTGAGAGTTAAGGAAATGTTGAAGAGAAGTGTGCTAACTGTCCAAAAACACACAGACACACACGCACGTATACACGCCCACACAAACACACACACATGAACAACCCCGCCGATATGATCATTGAAAGAAAGCACACGGGAAGCACCCATCAATGTTTCACTCAAACACAAACATACTAACTGGTTGGTAAATAATGTTATCGAAAACACTTAAAACCAAAAATGAAATTTTATGAATAAAAAACTTTTTATTTACAGAGTAAACTCATTATAAACAGGTTCATAGGCAAGATATCACACACAAGGATAGTGTGAAATGAATCACACTGAGGTAAGGTACATGTGTTCAGCTGCATTTTCAACATTCAAGATGAATTTTGTATGCACATACAGTAATTTCTATAAGCATGCAAATAAAGGTGAACCAGTAAGTAGTACAAAATACAACTACATGTATATACATGTACATATTTCTTAGTACATAGAAAACTTGCATACTAAAACTACTATCTTCATTTATAAAACCATGACATAATGCATAATTATGCACATAAAATGTAATGCTTAAGTGTAAATGGCCTATCGTACAATACTCCTCATTACCATGATATCTCAATATAGTGCTTGCACATCCCTTCACACATGCTGATAAAATCATCCATAATTTACAAGGAAGTGAATGTGCTTACTTTAACTTAGCACACTGTTTCAGCCACAGCATTTAAGTATGCAATACAAACAAAAACTATTTAGAGATAAACGTATCTCATACATTTATAAGCACCTTCCACCTATCAATGACTATATCTTGTCACAGTGCATGTTTACACTTGTACATTTTCATATTTGGCATGTCAAGTACAACTCCACGTTGTAAATTGACAAATCCCTCTCAGTAAAATAACTGAAAAAAAACAGATATCTTTGGCAAAATTCATAAGCACCTTCCATGTATCAATGACTATTATCTTGTCACAGTTTCAGCTTCGAGTCAACCATGTATGTTCATACGTGTACATTTTCATATTTGGCATGGCAAGACTAAGATAAGTACAACTCCACATTGTACATCAGTGTACATCACTCATTTAAAACAAATCCCTCTCAGAATCATTCTTTCCACAACATCTCGGTCTTGCACCTATCTTTGTTTTAGTAGTACAGACTGAAATAATGTTCGAAATAAATTTAAATATCAATGTTTCACAGGGGTAAAACATAAGCCAAATAAAGGAGGTGTTGCACCATGCAACAAAACAAAGTGTGGCCCATGTAAAGTGTGCAGTGGCAATACAAATTATGTTAGATATGTTCATCTTTGTACTTTAAAGTCAGAGAGCCTAGTGGAATTATTTAAAAGTAAATGTGTTTCACTGGAGGGGAATAGTTGTATATGTAATGCATGTCATGTTAAGTTCAGGAAAAAATGTATAGAGAGGCCACAGATCCTGGCCGGGGAGGGTGGGGGACTTCCATGAGAACCCTGAGCAAGTTTGTTTCGAGTTTATCTTTTGTGGATCCTACCATAGACCCAAGACGTATGAGGCTGCGTTAAGCCCGGCGCAGACAGAGCCGACTCGACCCGATCCGACTACAATGGAATGGATATGTGTTGTTATCACTGATAATAAAATGCAACATATACATAAGGGATATTCTTTTGTTACGTTTTAAGTACCCTTGAGATGAAGTATCAGCAAGAAAAAGAAAATCCTCACCAAACGAAGGCACTGCCATTCGTGCTTCAGCTATCTCTTCCCTACTTCCTGTTAACGAACAAACGAAATTCCAAAGTACTGGGTTAAATAGAGTGTCAACTGAATTAATATCAAATGACAGTAGAGACATGGGGTCTTTAGAATATGTTTCACACATGTTTTTCCCCTGTGAACGAAGCATAGTATTAACTGCACATGCTGTGTCACACAGACTTGAAAGAGATTCACTCTCATTTAAAGAATGTGCAGGTGACAACAATGTCTCATCAGAGAAGAACATTCATCATTACATTTACTGTTTAGAGAAAATATTTCAGCTTTTGATTTATGCCATGCTTCTATAATGTCTTCTTTTGATAAGTCTGAGACATAAAACAAATCTCCTCTGTTAGACCCAGATTTACTAATTGAGAGTTTACTTCCCATAATATCCATGATTCTGATTCTAAGCCATGGTTTTGACCTTTTTGATCTATCATATAGTGATACATTACTATGACACACATTTCTTAGGACTTTAGTATATAATTCATATGCAGCTGTCATTAAAAATTCTTTATATAAAAGCCTGAAAAAAGCAGGAAGAAGCACAGGATTAATTGTTTCCTCTCGGAATACATGATGTGCGCTCTTACATCAGAAGTGGAATCCTGTTGCAGTTTAGACGACTTTAATAATGCATTCCATCTTAATTGTTTGTCAGTACCCAATATCATATCTCTGTGCAGGAAACACAGGGCAGAGCTTTCAAATTTTAAAACAACTGAACTTTGTATTACATGTTGCATATGTAGCCTTAAAGTTACAGTTAAAGAAAGGAAATATTCATCAAAAATCCTCTCAGATGAAGGAGTAAGCAAGTTGAAAGACATCAAGGCAGAGTTTGCTGTTGATGGAGATGCGTTTTTTGTGCTCAAGATGTTATCGTTATTCTGTTCACATTGTTAAGAAAACAAGTTTTAGTGATCTAGATTTGTGTGTTCAAGACTTGATGAACCTTGCAGATAAAGTAGAAGATCCTATAACAGCAAATGATAAAGCTTGGGCTTTAACACTAAAAGACCTTATTAGTATATGTAAGCAAGAGCATGATTCTGAATGAATGGCTTGTGGTGAAACCGATTCCAAAACAATGGCAGGGTCTGGAGCTGGTGGGGGACGTGTACCATGGTCTACAGTGTCGGGAGCTGGTGGAGGACGTGTACCATGGTCTGCAGGGTCGGGAGCTGGCGGAGGACGTGTACCATGGTCTGCAAGGTCGGGAGCTGGTGGAGGACGTGTACCATGGTCTACAGGGTCGGGAGCTGGTGGAGGACGTGTACCATGGTCTGCAGGGTCGGGAGCTGGTGAAGGACGTGTACCATGGTCTGCAGGGTCGGGAGCTGGTGGAGGACGTGTACCATGGACTGGAGCTAGCTGGTTGTGCACGGGATCACAACATGGTCTTTGTGTAATGTCTGTAAACACTGGAGAGTTCCACCCGGGTGTAAGGATAGCTCGATAGTTTGTCACTGGCAGGATATGTAGGAAGTTCTGTTTCACCTGGGAGCAGAGAGAAAAATACGGAAAACAAAAATATAAGATTAAAATCAAACCTGAATTTAAAAAAAATTAAGTTTAAAATCAAATCAGAATTCATGTGTTTTAATTAAGAACAGTTGTATTTTACAAGCTACATAATCACAGATAAATAGTTCTGGATAACTTCATAGCATTTAAATACCATATTTAGAAGGTTACAGGTCACCTATCTACAGTGGCCACTTTCCATGCTTCCCCTGGGTAGTCACTATACACAGGTTTGACTCTATTTGTTTAGGAATTTCTATTCAGAAAAATTTACCATATAAACAGTATAACTGCAACTTCAGTACATGTACTGACTCGATTATAAGTTTATCAAATGTAATAAAACAGTGCGCACACACCCTACGCACCCCCCTGGCTACGGGGCTGTAATATATAACATTAGTTAAACATGTTATTGCAGTACTGCGGTACTCATAGTGCATTTACTCCGGTAAATTGGACACTTTCGCAGTACAAGTACTGTGGTACAAGTACCGTGGTACAAGTACCGCGGTACTAATGCAGTAATAACATAGGTACTTCAAGTATGTACTCCGAGTACTGCATTACAGTACTGTGGTACTGCAGTTCTTGCATTACTTTTTTTTACATGGGAGTTATTTTAACAAAAACATATTTTGAGGCAAGACATATTTTTTGGGCAAACAGAAATATATGTACCTTCTTTCGCCGCCTCTTCCGTAGGGTCTTTTTCCTCCTCTGCCTCCTTCTCCTGGCAGCCTTCCTCCTCCGCACATATGGCGATGGTTGCGCAGGTTGCTGAATTGGCTGAAGTTGCTGTAGAGATGATGCGACACATCTTGACTTGATGGCCACATAAGGTATAATCTTAAAACTTGGCACATCAGGCACATAACTTTGGGGCTGAAGGAGCAAGAACAGACTGCCATGGTGTTTTTTTCTTTCTTGGCTTCGGCAGGAGAGGTTGTGGTGTTTGTTGACGGCGACGATTTCCATACTTTTTACGCCTGCAATAAACTACCAAGTCCAAATCTGTCTCCTTCCACTGTCCTGACTGAACCGACTCCTGATGCCTTTTTTTTTGGAGGGCAAATGGGTGGTATTTGCCATCGTGGATGTGGAACAATAACGCGTGTAGCAGGAAAAAATAAATTGTTCACAAAAGAAGATATACTGTCCGCAATAACACTCTTGCCAGCACTTGTCAAATGTAACCCGTCTCTCTGGTAATGAAAGGAGTGTTGCAAAAATGGACCAGTTCCATCAAATATATTACATCTCCCGAAGGAAGTGGAGAGTTGGTGCAGTTTTAAATTGTAATATAAAGATTTAGTGTGAAGATCCTCACTGTCCCAGCGGGGTAAAATAAAACTGAATGTTATATGTGCAGCTGGAAAACGTTCTCTCGTAATTAAGTACAGATGGCGATATAAAAGTTTATCTTGATGCCATACACCCTTATTTAAATTGTTTGTTCCAATATGGAGAAGAACTAGTCCAGTGTCACTGTCTGTTGTATAATTATAGCGTATATGATCATATAATTTATTTAAAGTTGCTCCAGGCAGAAAATCAACGGTCCAGGAAAAAAAGCAGTTGGTAGCTTGCAGTTGGTCTTGAAGCCCACGGAAAATGGAGTCACTGAACACAGCTACCTTGATGTTATTGGCTGGGGCAAGCCTGCAATTAAAAAAGAAAGAAAATAAATTAGCATGAAGCACAGAAATTACTAAATACTTTTAGTAATGAAAATCCCCTTATCAGTCCCATCTCTGTTGGCACCATTTCGTTAGAACCATGGTTCTCTTTCGATTTCTGTGATCAGAGAGGGGAAATGGAAAGTGCTTTAAGATGTAAACAGGCTGATCCTGATGGTGGTTTATTTTTATTTTTTGAACGCACGTACAATAAACCTAACTGGGGCTAGTGCACGTGCAACTGATCAAGCCCCATAGTTCTAATGGTGCATTGATCCATTACCCAGGACACATGCTTCAACATTTAAACTAGCTAAATTAGCATTCTTTGCCCAGACTGCCCACCATGCACCATCTTCTCCCTCCGCTATTTTGGAGATCAGCGATCCCAAGGGTCGCACATTTACATCAGTTCTGCATACTATGGTGTGAAATTGAGAGTTACAGCAGTATTTTAGTATACATTGATTACTCTATGTGTGGTGATGTGGCTCTCCAATGCTTTACTTCGATGAAAATCAACTTAATATAAATATAATCAGGGAATAATTTTCCTGGTATCGCATCGCAATTTGCTATGCATTTTTGCATGACTGCTATACAAAACATCTTTTGTGTAGCAGTTTTCTTCCATAGAAATGTACAGAATTTCATTTGAAATATTTATCCATCGGCTGAAATTGCTAATCAAATTTGAGGAAAATTATTCCCCGATATAAACATGACAAAATTAAGAATGGATGCTCTCTGTAACATTTACAACTAATACACAGATATGATGTGGGCATGGTGGGCGAGTACTTGCTAGTATTTACTAGTATTAGTAAATAATATTCAATGATTACAATTCAATTTACATAATTCATAAACACAAAATTTCACTGAAATCTGAATCATGATTATTCACTGAATGATCAGGATCATGGATGATTATGAGTCTTCTAAATTGGGACATTTCCCTGGGCCTGGCCTAGTAATTTTAAGAATCAGTTAAAATAAGATTAAACCTAATAGTAACATTCTAATCGCTATGGATAGTAAGAATCATAGACATACAAATTATAGTATACAGTAATACTAGGCAGTCCCAACATAAATTGAAGCATATGGGACTACACAAGAACAATGCCACTGTGAATCGTTTCTTTTGTTGGCGCGCCATTCTCGTACATCGCGCGAAAAGATCGAGTCGATTAAAGCAAAATTGTGCCTACTTCCGGTAAACATTCAAGATTTTGTTGTTTTTAATGTGACATTTATTACATGAAAAGCATCGTGCATCAAAACGAATTTGGGTTGTGCGTAATACCAACAATTCAAACTATCATTATTCGGAGAAAATTTTACAAAGTAAGTTTTAGACGGGTCAAGACGTCGCAAAATCTGACAATATGACAAAAGTATTAACCAGAAAGAGACAAAATGTTTCCGATTTTCATCTCAATATTTCAAACCCAAGATGACAGCCAAAATTGGCAAATTATGCATCAAAATAAAGAGAAAGAATCATGTTTGTACGTACCCAACCATTGCTGCTTGCACGATGCATGACGTAGGTACCTGATGAAAGTTTGTTGACCTGTCTCAAAAATCTTGAGAAGTCTCGTAACATCCCAATGCCCGATTTCCGACTGACAGCCTAATCTCGAGTTCCGCGAGATTCGCCGGTTTCACCTCATTACGCACGCTTCGCGTTTAGACTGTGAGCGTACAAACGATATTTTGGGACTTGTCTATGGAGGTCACCTGATTGTAGCGGCCAATTAGTTTTCTCTTATACACAGGTTTCGTCTAGTGAAACCGCTGTGGCTAAATATCCATAGAGCTATAAATACAGCCCTATGGAATCTTTCATACGGTATGCAGGCGATGGCCATCACAATGGTCAGTGTAGGCGATCGTTAGACCAAATGAGAATTAGATTAAATGGTCATTAGCCGAAATAGCGTTTAGACGAAATGGCATTAGACGACCTGCTTTTAGACCAAGTGGAAAATAGACCTATTGGTATTAGACGAAATGGTAATAGACCAAATGGTAATAGACTAAATGGATATTAGACCAAATGGTTATAGACCAAACGGTAATTAGACGAATTGCATATAGACCAAGTGAAGAGTAGCCTAAAGGGGGTATCCCACTGAGAGGCGAACGTTTGCGAACGTTAGCGAATTATGCAAATTTGGGATTTCGCCCGAATTCGTTAAAGGTTGCAAAAAGTTCGTTAACGGTTGCAAAAAGTTCGTTAACGGTTGCAAAAAGTTCGTTAACGGTTGCAAAAAGTTCGTTAACGGTTACAAACCGTCGCAAAAAAAATCGCAAACGGTTTTAATTGTCGCAAACAGTTTTTCTTGTCGCAAAGAAATTTTGGACATGTTCAAAATTTCTTTGCGAATTTATTGTTTCGCAAACTGTCGCAAACATTCGCAAACGTTCGCTAAAATGTTGCAAATTGACGCTAAATGTCGATAATGGCAGAGGAAAAGTTGGCGAATCCCAAATTCGCTATATTCGCTAACGTTCGCAAACGTTCGCCTCTCAGTGGAATACCACCTTAACTGAGAATTAGACGAACTGGTATTAGACGAAGTGATAATAGACGAAACGAGGAAAAAAAAAAGTAGACGAAGTGACAATTGGCCCATTTGGTGATTAGACGAAACGGCAATTGCCTAAATGGGCATTAGACCTAGTGATGATTAGACCAAATGGGTTTAGCCGAAGTGGAGTTAGACGAACTGATGATTAGACCAAGTGGTATTAGACCAAGTGAATATAAACCCTTAAAATGGACAAGAAAACCTATAATATAGGTCTTCCCATCCATTTTCAAACAATCGACATTCAATTTCATTAATTGCTTAATTCAATTTCGTCTCGAGAAGTCCGTAACGTGCAATTGCTACATTTGATTTAGTCATTTATCATTTAATTTTTGTCAATGACCATTCAACTTTAAAATTTGGTAATTCTATTTTGTCACAATATAAAATAAAAATATAAGCTACTACTTCAAATCGTTTTCAGATCTGATATTTATGCTTGCTATCATGTGTAATTTATTTTAAGCCTGTAAATGAGACACAAATATTGCGTGCAGTACTATGACATTCAAACACTCGATCGAGGTCGAATTAACAAGCCGCGTTATTTACTTTCGAGTAAGGTTGACTGCTAGCTTCCTGTACCCTACGTGCATGGCGTACATTTTTTTCTTTTCCGGCGGAGGCTGTTTGCCACATACATCCTTCTTGTCTTTGAAAGCGAGCTAAATGTGGCCGAAATTAGCTGATTTTCTCCCAAATGTGATGATTCCGCTCAAATATGAGGTCCCTTTTCTCTTCGAATATCACTGTTTCCATAGTACCTATAATGTACATTCATATAGAATTAAAATTTTAATAACTACAATTTATATATGTTTTTAATGAAATACCAGTACACAAGAAGGCCCTCATGCCTTTGAGACTCAAGTTACTCGTGGCAGCACGATGTCTGAAAGAAAAAAAAATCGAAAGAGGTTGAACCATGAACCTACTTGTTGAACCATGAACCTACAGGTTGAATTAACTCTTTGTTTGCAAACGGTTAAGTTACATCCCACATTATTTACTCTCGAGGACAGGTGCAGACGGTTGCGTGACTACATTGTACGCAGCGAGGTCTTCCCACCTCTCTGCTGTACGTGTGCCATAAATATTTTCACCACTTTGATAATTGTTACTGCCATAGGCGCCGGAAGTGGGGTGGCAGGGGGGCGGCCGCCCCCCCCCCCCCCCCCAAATCCAAAAAGTGAGGGGGGGGGGGGCAAACGCAATGTTGCCCCCCCCAAAAGCCCCCTCCCCCCCCCCCCCCCCCCAAAAAAAAAAAGAGAATAAAAGAGTGGGAAAGACAAAATCAAAATGTATGAGCTGACGTTCAAAAACTAGTTTATACATCCATTTTCAATTTTCGCTGCGCGCTTCGCGCGCGAACAGTTTATCTCAGTTTGTTGTAAACATCTGATGAGAGCATAGACATTTTATTCTATTTTTGTTTAACTCGGATTCTAAATTTCCTTCACAGGTATGGCATGAAGTGCACCAAATTGCACCATTTCAAGTTTATAAATGCAAAATCTTCCCCGTGGGAGGGGGATACCCCCTCCCAAACCCTCCCCCTCTGGCTCTGCCCAAGCCCGGTCGGTCGCTTCGCTCCCTCGGGATTCATTATTGCCTGTAGGGCATGTTGTTGGATCATACATGCGCCATATGGTTCATGTTGGAACTGTGTATGACACTAAATACAATATTTATGTGTGAGTTTGGGTGCATATTTATTAGTGCGTCAATTATTTGTTTTCTTCGTTAAAAATATATAAAATCATAACACGCTTTCCCAGATACAGTTAATCTTAAGCCCGAATTTCATATCTAGGTATGCACCAAGATTGCACAATTTCAAGTCCATAAATGCAAGATCTTTCTTACCGTGGGAGGGGGATACCCGCTCCCAAACCCTCCCCCTCCCTCCCTGCACCAGCCCTCAGGCGCTTCGCTACCTCTGGACTCATTATTGGCTGTGTGTTGTTGGATCATACATAATGTTGCATAATTATGGTTTATGTTGTTGTGTGTTTTGGGGTACATATTTATTAGTGTGTCAATTATTTGTTTTTTACGTGAAAAATATATTAAAACTTTCTGGTCGATCAAATCATATCAAGCTTTCCCAAATACAGCCGAATTTCCTATCTAGGTATGCACCAGATTGCACAATTTCAAGTCCAAAAATGCAAAAGCTCCCTACCGTGGGAGGGGGGACACCCCCCGCTCAGTCGCTTCGCTCCCTCGCAATGTCTCACTCTCACATCTGGCTCAAAGTTGGCAATCCAGAGTGTGGTTGGGCATGAGCCCCTACACACACAAATTGTGAGCCCCCTTGGGGTTTTGCCCCCCAATCCAAAACTGCTCCCGGCGCGCCTGCTGGTGCAGGGAGGGAGGGGAGGGTTTGGGAGGGGGTATCCCCCTGCCACGGTAAGAAAGCTCTTGCATTTATGGACTTGAAATTGTGCAATCTGGTGCATACCTAGATAGGAAATTCGGGCTTTAAGATTAACTGTATCTGGGAAAGCGTGTTATGATTTGATATATTTTTCACGAAGAAAACAAATAATTGACGCACTAATAAATATGCACCCAAACTCACACATAAATATTGTATTTAGTGTCATACACAGTTCCAACATGAACCATATGGCGCATGTATGATCCAACAACATGGCCTACAGGCAATAATGAATCCCGAGGGAGCGAAGCGACCGACCGGGCTTGGGCAGAGCCAGAGGGGGAGGGTTTGGGAGGGGATCCCCCTCCAACGGGGAAGATTTTGCATTTATAAACTTGAAATGGTGCAATTTGGTGCACTTCATGCCATACTTGTGAAGGAAATTTAGAATCCGAGTTAAACAAAAAAAGAATAAAATGTCTATGCTCTCATCAGATGTTTACAACAAACAGAGATAAACTGTTCGCGCGCGAAGCGCGCGGCGAAAATTGAAAATGGATGTATAAACTAGTTTTTGAACGTCAGCTCATACATTTGATTTTGTCTTTCCCACTATTCTTTTTTTTTTGGGGGGGGAGGGGGGATTTTTGGGGGGGCAAATTGCTTTTTGCCCCCCCACTTTTTGGATTGGGGGGGGGGGGGCGGCCGCCCCCCTGCCACCCCACTTCCGGCGCCTATGCATGTAGGTGTGAGGTTAATGACGATAAAGGACAGGGTAACACAGATTACAGACATCAAAGAGGTGGGGGATGCATTCCCCTCATCCCCCGTTGTCTACGCCCCTGTTTGACGATATACGATGTTATGGAACCTGTTTTTTTTTTAACGTACTTGATTATGACGCCCACTATCTTGTTTTCTTTTAGGTGGTCAATATACACTGTTTGATGAAATTCGTCTATAAAGTTCACTTGTTTATAGCGGCCACATATCTATTTTCCCTTGGGTGGTGAGCGTACAAACGATATTTTGGGACTTGTCTATGGAGGTCACCTGATTGTAGCGGCCAATTAGTTTTCTCTTATACACAGGTTTCGTCTAGTGAAACCGCTGTGGCTAAATATCCATAGAGCTATAATTACAGCCCTATGGAATCTTTCATACGGTATGCAGGCGATGGCCATCACAATGGTCAGTGTAGGCGATCGTTAGACCAAATGAGAATTAGACTAAATGGTCATTAGCCGAAATAGCGTTTAGACGAAATGGCATTAGACGACCTGCTTTTAGACCAAGTGGAAAATAGACCTATTGGTGTTAGACGAAATGGTAATAGACCAAATGGTAATAGACTAAATGGATATTAGACCAAATGGTTATAGACCAAACGGTAATTAGACGAATTGCATATAGACCAAGTGAAGAGTAGCCTAAAGGGGGTATCCCACTGAGAGGCGAACGTTTGCGAACGTTAGCGAATTATGCAAATTTGGGATTTCGCCCGAATTCGTTAAAGGTTGCAAAAAGTTCGTTAACGGTTGCAAAAAGTTCGTTAACGGTTACAAACCGTCGCAAAAAAAATCGCAAACGGTTTTAATTGTCGCAAACAGTTTTTCTTGTCGCAAAGAAATTTTGGACATGTTCAAAATTTCTTTGCGAATTTATTGTTTCGCAAACAGTCGCAAACATTCGCAAACGTTCGCTAAAATGTTGCAAATTGACGCTAAATGTCGATAATGGCAGAGGAAAAGTTGGCGAATCCCAAATTCGCTATATTCGCTAACGTTCGCAAACGTTCGCCTCTCAGTGGGATACCACCTTAACTGAGAATTAGACGAACTGGTATTAGACGAAGTGATAATAGACGAAACGAGGAAAAAAAAAGTAGACGAAGTGACAATTGGCCCATTTGGTGATTAGACGAAACGGCAATTGCCTAAATGGGCATTAGACCTAGTGATGATTAGACCAAATGGGTTTAGCCGAAGTGGAGTTAGACGAACTGATGATTAGACCAAGTGGTATTAGACCAAGTGAATATAAACCCTTAAAATGGACAAGAAAACCTATAATATAGGTCTTCCCATCCATTTTCAAACAATCGACATTCAATTTCATTAATTGCTTAATTCAATTTCGTCTCGAGAAGTCCGTAACGTGCAATTGCTACATTTGATTTAGTCATTTATCATTTAATTTTTGTCAATGACCATTCAACTTTAAAATTTGGTAATTCTATTTTGTCACAATATAAAATAAAAATATAAGCTACTACTTCAAATCGTTTTCAGATCTGATATTTATGCTTGCTATCATGTGTAATTTATTTTAAGCCTGTAAATGAGACACAAATATTGCGTGCAGTACTATGACATTCAAACACTCGATCGAGGTCGAATTAACAAGCCGCGTTATTTACTTTCGAGTAAGGTTGACTGCTAGCTTCCTGTACCCTACGTGCATGGCGTACATTTTTTTCTTTTCCGGCGGAGGCTGTTTGCCACATACATCCTTCTTGTCTTTGAAAGCGAGCTAAATGTGGCCGAAATTAGCTGATTTTCTCCCAAATGTGATGATTCCGCTCAAATATGAGGTCCCTTTTCTCTTCGAATATCACTGTTTCCATAGTACCTATAATGTACATTCATATAGAATTAAAATTTTAATAACTACAATTTATATATGTTTTTAATGAAATACCAGTACACAAGAAGGCCCTCATGCCTTTGAGACTCAAGTTACTCGTGGCAGCACGATGTCTGAAAGAAAAAAAATCGAAAGAGGTTGAACCATGAACCTACTTGTTGAACCATGAACCTACAGGTTGAATTAACTCTTTGTTTGCAAACGGTTAAGTTACATCCCACATTATTTACTCTCGAGGACAGGTGCAGACGGTTGCGTGACTACATTGTACGCAGCGAGGTCATCCCACCTCTCTGCTGTACGTGTGCCATAAATATTGTCACCACTTTGATAATTGTTACTGCCATAGGCGCCGGAAGTGGGGTGGCAGGGGGGCGGCCGCCCCCCCCCCCCCCCCAATCCAAAAAGTGAGGGGGGGGGCCAAACGCAATTTTGCCCCCCAAAAAGCCCCCCTCCCCCCCCCCCCCCCCAAAAAAAAAGAGAAAAAAAGAGTGGGAAAGACAAAAAAAAATGTATGAGCTGACGTTCAAAAACTAGTTTATACATCCATTTTCAATTTTCGCGCACAAACAGTTTATCTCAGTTTGTTGTAAACATCTGATGAGAGCATAGACATTTTATTCTTTTTTTGTTTAACTCGGATTCTAAATTTCCTTCACATGTATGGCATGAAGTGCACCAAATTGCACCATTTCAAGTTTATAAATGCAAAATCTTCACCGTGGGAGGGGGATACCCCCTCCCAAACCCTCCCCCTCTGGCTCTGCCAAAGCTCGGTCGGTCGCTTCGCTCCCTCGGGATTCATTATTGCCTGTAGGCTATGTTGTTGGATCATACATGCGCCATATGGTTTATGTTGGAACTGTGTATGACACTAAATACAATATTTATGTGTGAGTTTGGGTGCATATTTATTAGTGCGTCAATTATTTGTTTTCTTCGTGAAAAATATATCAAATCATAACACGCTTTCCCAGATACAGTTAATCTTAAGCCCGAATTTCCTATCTAGGTATGCACCAGATTGCACAATTTGAAGTCCATAAATGCATTTTCTTTTTTTTGGGGGGAGGGGGGCTTTTTTGGGGGGGCAAAATTGCGTTTTGCCCCCCACTTTTTGGATTGGGGGGGGGGGGCGGCCGCCCCCCCCCCCCCCCCCTGCCACCCCACTTACGGCGCCTATGAACCTATTAACTTCAGTGGAATGAATACAGGATACCTGCGTTATTAACATCGTCCCGTTTTCTGTTCACAGATGCCTTAAAGGACAATGAAACCCAAGCAAAATGTTGCTTCCATAGTCTTGAAGAGATTAAGAAGAATAATCTCTGAAAGTTAGAGCATTATCGGGTAAGAAACAAGAAAACTACGGCTCTTTGAAGATGTCCATTTATTCTTATGGGAAACTCAAATTGGCAACGCACTCTGATAAGTGTGTGGACAACTCCCCATATGTTTTGTACACAAATGTTCCCATTTTTAAATTTTTCTTCATAGTCACATTTTCCCATTCCCCCAACTCATGATATGTTATGTATATAAGCATTCTACAAAACATATGTTGAACTCAAACGAAGGGTAAACATACATTTTGAGAAAATTGAACAAAACTGAAATTTTGTGTACAAAATGTATGGGGAGTTGTCCACAACTTTGCCAGAGTGCGTTGCCAATTTGAGTCACTCGAAGAAATACATAGCTCTTTTCAAAGAGCCATAGTTTTCTTATTTCTTGACCGATTGTGCTCAAATTTTCAGAGACTATTCATTATATGTAGTGTATTATAGTGCATACAACAAATTGTCTGGATTTCATTGTCCTTTAACAAAATAATGTTATATTGTTGACCCCCCTCCCCCCCCCCCCCTCCCCCTTGCATAAGCCGATACAATTGGGGGGCGGGAGTGATATACAATATTTCTAAATGTATTTTTCATTAGAAATTACCTGCATTTACCTTTAAACAGAGATTTGTTTAAGAGTCTATATATACTCCGCAAAAAAAGAAACTGGACACTTGTATGAGACCAAATATTTCGTATTCATTAACGATAAAATATATGATATTGTATATCAAATTAAAGATAACATTACCCTCTTCAATATTCGCATAAAATCCAGATGAAATCATTCATGCATGACTTGTCAGGGTCAATTGACCACACCAAGGTCTGTTTTCAAAAATAGCAAAAATGGAACATCTACGCAACCATATAAATGTTGATAAGCATAATCTAAAACGCTATATTCATGAGATGGCATATTTGTTCATTACAAATGTGACCTTTTCTATCTTCATCTCAATAAAGAGTATAAATGAAGACAAATTGTGAACGTTATAGGTGGTATTTTAATCAAAAAGTAACACAATGGGGAATTCCATGGCAAAGCTTTATTAGTCAAAACCACAGTTTGTGCCCTTATTTCAGCATGAAAATGGTATAAATTCTTCTCAAGAATTCTACCGTAGTCCAAAGATCTTCAAAACCTGAAGTCACCCTTGGTCAAACAGTTGGGCAGTCTTTAACATGCCATTTCTCTAGGTAAATATGGTTAAAATTGCAGGGGACACATGAAATAGACAAGCTTCATGCCTCTAATACAGACCAGTATGATAATGCTCGCATAACCTGGCCCTGTTTTATTGACAAATTTGTATTTCCAGAGTTTGTTCATAACAATAAAGTTGAATAATGTCATAATTTACTTGCCCCGCTCATCTTGTTTCAAGTGAAACGCTTACTATCATTTCAGTCGAATGGTGTGGTCCCTCATTGCTTTGCTATTTTTGAAAACAGACCTTGCTATTGTTAATTGACCATGGCATTTCATGCATGAACGATTACACCTTTAAGTTATACCCTGCACGTAGAGGACTAAATTCCCTTTAATTTGATATATGATCATGTACACTTTATCGTACATTAGTATGAAATATTTCAACTTATACAAGTGTCCAGTTTCTTTTTTTGCGGAGTATATAAAGAGTATTATATGGGTATGATCCTACCCCCATGCATCCACTCCGCCCTCCCATACAGCAACGCCTTCGAGTTAGGGGGGGGGGGCATGGGGAGGAGGAAGTGGTATATTAAATAGTTTTTTGCGCATGAGCAAAGTGCGCTACCTCCACTTTCGTTCAGCCAATCATCCATCTGTACAGTGACTCTGTGCTCTGATTGGTGGAAACTGGCCGGGTATTCGGAGCACGGAAAAATTAGAGAGAGGGGGATAGAGATGGGGAGAGAGAACGATGAAGGGAGATGAAATGCGAGGATACCTGCATTATGAACAGTATGGACAGGGAGAGGGGAGAAAAGGGGAGAGACGGGGAGAGTAGGGGGTAGAGAATTGAGGAGAGAGAGAGGGGGGGGGGGGGGGAGAGAGAGAGAGAGAGGAATACTGTAGATGAGAGTAGACAATTTTATCTGTGTCGCAAAGAAGGCGCTTGTATACCCAACCCAAACGATTACCCTACCCTCCCGGTGCGGTAAATGGCGGGTATCGTCGCGGAAAATATGTGTTCACCACATTTGACCAGTTTAACCGGTTCTTTCCTAAATATATAATATTCCATAGAGTTACTACATAGTACATCATGCATCTGTAAATCATATAGCTTTATGTTTCCGAATTTTGATAACAGTCTGCTGAACTGATATGAAGGTAGTGTCTCCGTTTATCATTTGTTAATGACTGGTATAGCCTGTCATTTGGCGCAGTAAGAATTGATGTAAATATTGAGCTAGGAAATAAGATACTAAAGAGAGAGATAGAGAAGTAAGAGACAGGGAGAGAGTGGGTGAAAGAAGGAGGGAAAGGGGGAGAGTAATAGGGGATAAAGATAATCAAAGGGAGAGAGGCAGGGGAGAGAGGTGTAGAATAAAAACATTAATGCGGTGACAGAGGCAAAGAGGTGGTGTAAGAGAGAGAGAGGAAGAAAATAATATAGACAATTTAATAAAAAGAGAGAGGGGGAATGAAAGACAAATTAAGGGATGGAGGGAGAGAGTTGATGCGAGAGAGACGGGGAAAATAAGCAGACATATCATTCTAAAGAGGTAGGGAGAGAGAGGGAGGGGGATTCAGCTAGTGTTTTTTTTTCTATTTCATCGGCGCGGTGTGCTCACTTTAAATCCGCCCCTATACCTCGCTCATTTCACGGCCACGTAGAAGCTTTTTCGCGCGGAGCTACACAAACTTTTACTTTCTCTACGCCCGGAGATCCAGCGACAACGCACATGCCGCACTGGGGTCCAGGATTTTAACCGACGACACTGTCTTTTGGAAGCACAAGTTGTCCAAATCGGTCGCACTCCCGACATCTCGCCACAAACCAAAACCACGACGGTGATGCAGTCTTTGCTCCGACTGGTCCGGAACGGTGGTATCATCATCGGCATCGCTCTCGAAAGCTTCACGCGAAGAGAAACGAAGCTGAATTTGTTGTATTACCACCAACGTGCATTGTGATCTTAATGTTTAGGATTTGTTGGGGGTATTAGTTTAATACCGTCACTACCATCATCTCTCGATTAAGCCCTGATCACATTCCAAATATATAATCACTTAATTCGACTTTTGGAATTAACGAAACTTCCCTTTAAAGAAAGTGGCGCCTGTGCTTGGTCATTGGTTTCTACAACAAAGTTCAGCGATTTATAATCGACAAGTAAGGAACTTTGTAACGGTGTTACTCAAGTTCGAGTAGTTCACATTTAACGAGGTGAAATATAATACACGCTTAGCTTCGACCTGCAAAATAATTGAATGGAATTCATATTAATATGACCATACAACTTATTGCATCCAAAATCCAGGCAATCGAAATATCAGTATTACATTGGACGGATATAATCTAGCAAACGACGAGTTAAAGGAAAAGTCTAAAACTCAACGCATAACAGTTCTGCGACGCATTTATCGGTCTACATTGCTTTCAATCAACTAAAATAATCTCCTCAAATTGAACCCAGATTAAATATTCTCCTTGCAACTTTGTATCGTCATTGGAAAACTGCACATACATTCGGGTCACTATATTCCTCTCGGCATTTTTTCCCTTGCGACTCTTTATGTTCTCCTTCGGAACTTGTATATAGGATGATCATTTTCGCGCAGCCGACTTTTCTTTCGCGACTCCTGGTTGAGAACCGATCGCTGTTTGGGCGGATTATAACGCAGCTCTTTAGACGCTACGGATCGTTCGCCATTTCGTCCAGAGTTTTCTCGCGATTTTTTTGGGCGCGACGCGAGGCTATCCTCTGAATCGGGAGGTTCCGCCTTTTAACTGAGATACACCGAATAAAACAAATCACTTACATGATTTTCTCCAGGACTCTACGATTCATTCTGACGCATAATTAAGCTTCGTCGTCGTAAATCCTTAGAGAAGAACTACAAAACTTCACGTCAATTTATCACTTGGAAGTTCCAACCCAGTTCGTTAGACACACAAAGAGAGGTTTCCTGTTGATTTCGTTCATTGTACGAAGCCATTCAAGAACAAATAAATATTTTCCTCCTTGATATATTTGGATTCTTCCTTAGTGCATAAATCGTCACCAGGATTTCACTTGTGGCGAAGTAATACATACTAATATTTCGATATAAGTAGGAGACGGTTAAAGATACCAGCCCAGCATCTTGTGAAAACGGTCATCTCGACAGAAATCGTCACCGGGGGATTTCACTTGTGGCGGATAAATACTAATATTGTGATAATTTCGATATAAGGAGGAGAAGGGGGAGACGGATAAAGGTACCACAGAAGGCACCATGGAGGATTTTACGAAGGTGACGGGGATTGTTTCCCGAGGCGGAGGCAAAGCAAAGGATTATGTCCAGTTCAACTTGAACAAGTAAGTCAGCTTCCCCTAATCCATCCTAACTGTTTGTAAACCCCTCACAAAAAGTTCCGCAATTCAAGTTTGGTGTCACTTCATAAGACATAAGACATAAGATACGACATAAGATACGCAATATTGAATCTAATGCACTGTATAGTGATGGTGATGATGCTGCATGCTGCTGCTACTATTGTTGTTGTTGATGATTGTGATGATGATGATGGAGAAGATAATGGTAATGACGATGATGACGATGATGACGATTTTGATGATGATGATGATGATGATGATGATGATGATGTTGATGATGATGATGATGATGATGATGATGATGATGATGATGATGTTGATGATGATGATGAAGATGATGATGATGAAACTGGTGTTGATGGTGATGGTGATGGGGATGGTGATGACGATGATGACGAGAGTGACGATGATGATGATGATGATGATGATGATGATGATGGTGATAATGAGGATGATGGTGATGGTGACGATGGTGATGATGATGATGAGGATGATGGTGATGTTGACGATGGCGATAGTGACGATGACGATGATGATGATGATGATGATGATCATGGTGATAATGAGGATGATGGTGATGGTGACGATGGTAATGATGATGATGAGGAGGAGGAGGAGGATGATGGTGATGGTGATGGTGATGATGATGATGACGATGATGACAATGATGATGATGACGATGACGACGGGTGGGTGGTGGCGATTGCACTTCTTTCCTAAGTAACTCTTCGTAGAAAAGTACATAAGTTACTTACTTTAATTTTGTTAAAGGTATGTTAAAAAATGACGCGTCTTTACCCAATATAACTAACAATTATCACACTGCTATTTTGCACAACACCTTATTCTAGTACATATCAATCAAAATCAAATGCATTAAAAATCATATCACTCAAAACATTTCCACTCACTTTAGTTGGTATTGACAATACTTGTATATGGCCCATCGTCAAAGTACACATAGCAGATATATAATTATGTATAAACCTTCCGTCTCAGCTAGCTGGTATAATAATTGACCTCTTTTAGGATCGAACCAGAAAAGTACAACTAGGATATAATTACCCATAAAACATAGACGTGGTATCTAGACGGGGTTTGGAGGGTTAAACATAGGTCTTTGGTATCGTGTAATTGCAGAAACGACTTCTGTCTGTGCGACTGATAATACGGTGAAGTAAAGTTGTTAGAAATAACCAAATCGCGCCGGGTAATTTGCCCTAATTTCATCAACGTCATATAACATATAATTAATGATACATGTGCAACATAATGTTCACGCACTCACTCCCATTTTCATCATCACCCCACGCCATCTCGCCCAATTTACATCTCGCCCACCCCAGTTCAGAAAGAATATTAATCATATTCCATGCATATATATCGAAGTTATCGCATTCATATCGCACTCGGCCTACGGCCTCGGTGCAATATAAATACAATCGAGAAATATAAAATGTATCGGTGTATATTCTGGTATATTTAACTCCAAACCGTGCAATTTGTGTATAATAGTACATCATTATATACTCTAATTTATTGTTCTTTAGTCCGCATGCTTTTTATTAATTACAACCAAAAGTGGACAGCACTTATATCAAGCCGCCTCACCTTTTGTCTTTAACCCGCTCGACGTTATTTAAACTTTGCTATAACAAGCATTTCCAATATACTGCCAGTTCTACCTGTATCCATCCATATCCGCCATTTTGTCTGTGGTGTCGGCGCTAATAGAAAGCGATTAACGCAAAGCACCCGCCTTAAATCCAACAATCATATATAGAGTCAGCACTTATAGACGCACGGGCTCTGCATGATAATCCAGGGATTTTAAAGTGAACCATTAACGTTGTCAAGTTCAACCAAAATCACTTGGTCAGGAGCTTTCACACTTCTCGTGTGGCTTATTGTAACAGAATAATGAAATGGCTTGTAATTGTTCAAATTTCTACCTTATTATTGAAGTATTCATTAATGTATTATTATTATTAGTTGTAGTAGTAGTAGTAGAAGAAGAAGAAGTAGTAGTAGTAGTAGTAGTAGTAGTAGTAGTAGTAGTAGTAGTAGTAGTAGAAGAAGAAGAAGTAGTAGTAGTAGTAGTAGTAGTAGTAGTAGTAGTAGTAGTAGTAGTAGTAGTAGTAGTAGTAGTAGTAGTAGTAGTAGTAGTAGTAGTAGTAGTAGTAGTAGTAGTAGTAGTAGTAGTAGTAGTAGTAGTAGTAGTAGTAGTAGTAGTAGTAGTAGTAGTAGTAGTAGTAGTAGTAGTAGTAGTAGTAGTAGTAGTAGTAGTAGTAGTAGTAGTAGTATAATTATCAGTATTATATACTCCACAATTACACGTCTACCAGCAATATCTCAGTTCCATGGCTCAGAATTATGATCATGATTATAATTAGAACTATGATTAGTATAGGATAAGGGGTTATGACTTATTGAGGAATTGGTATATATCATAAGATTTAGGGTTGTGGGTCAAAGTACAAGTTGGGGAGATGGACCTTTTACGCATTCTGATGTAGGCTGGGTAAAATCAGTTAAGCAAGAGAAGGGCGCTAATTCACAGCTTTTACATCGGAGTCAATTATGTTTAAAGTTTGAAAACCATAACGAAACCAACATTAAATGTAACTCTCTTTTACATGTGAAGAGTATTCATAACATTAAACGATAATCACTATCTGAACGTTTTGCATCACATTATACGAGAGACCCTGATCTACAGACTCGTATATATGCATAAATCAATTTTTACACGAACAAAACATGTCTTAACGCCCTTCTCACACTGATCCGGCGAAATGAAACATAGGCCGAATTAGATGCAGACAGACCGACCGACCATATTATACCACCGTAACACCCCAATCTCGCTAATGAATGTATAATTAATTATGCAGAGTTTATTCAGTTCGACCGGGAAGAAATTTCTATAAATATGTAAGCAACAGCATCAACAACAACTTCGTGCAAGCCAAAGTGCACTTCTACTGAACGACTAATTGTCATTAACACTTATCTCTAGATATCTATAAATAAATAGCTTGCATTCAAATTGATTCATTATAATAGAGTACCGGAGTAAAGGCTGTATACACTCTTCTGCATGTGATACCACTATTGGCCCCGTTACAGAAAGAGATAGAATCGATTGTAAGTTACAATTAATTGTTAGTCAGACATTTTGCCCGTTTCAACCAATCCGATTTGCGCATTTAGAACACACGATCTGATTTACAATTAATTGTAACTTACAATCGATTGTATCTCTTTCTGCAACGGGGCCCCAGATCAAGTAATGGTTTAACAAAAACATTATTTTGAATTTGGCTGTTGATAGTCGGTAGTGGATTGGATATTTCCAAAGACAAGATCGATTATAACATAACATGCACTTTATTTTACTTGGAATTGACACCGCATCTCACGCAAATAAGAGGGCGTCGTGATTGTTTTCTTGCGATCTATGGTATGTTAATTTAACTGAAATAAATGCCAAGATCAAATATTTGAAAATAAAATTGAACCAATATTATTCAAACGGTGGCCCTGTCTTCTTAATAAAATCGGAAGATGAACTTAACATTATGAGTATAGTAGCGCTTTAAACAAGCGAAATGGTTGCTTGCAGATCAAACAACCAACAGCTCACATAATATTATCGGATAAAGAAAATTATATTGGGATGAATGACGTCAAAATCGCATATCCACGCATTATCATTGAAAAAAGCGTGTCCTATTAGCTAATGAATCTCATGTACACACAACAATCTTCAATTGTAGGCGATCTCTGGCTTTCTCTCTGATCCGTAGCGGGCACGAAGGACTGTTTTTGTGTTGCTACATACGCGTTGCCATGGCAACCCCTCTGGTCCCCTGTATATTGGAATAGACAAAGTCAAGGTTTCGGAGGAGAAAGAGGAAGTGGCGTAGAGAAGGCCAACCCCACCCATATGGGGGGGGGGGGGGGGGGGGTTGGTGGTGGAAAGAAAGGGGAGTGAATCTGCATATGCCTGGAGTAGAATTTGAATGATATTTTACATTGGTTGTTCAATTGTAGCCCTAGTATATAAGGCGCGGGGGAGGGGGGGGGGGGTAGTGAAAAGGACAATACTTCTGAAACGGGCCGGTGGGGGAGGGGGCGGATTCCCCCCTGCCCCCTTTACATACGCCTTCTAAACTAGGACTGAATCTCTCACATGGGAGAATGGAGAAAAGCGAATGATATTCATTTTTATGTACGTAAGCCGTTGGCATTTCTTAACAATGTAGGTAGCAATAAACATGCTTAAGTATGAAAAAAGGGGAAACTATTAAAGATGCGGCCACAATATTTGAAATGTGTATTAAATATTCTAGATAGTATATTTCGCGCAAAATACTTAATGAAATTGATATTGAATAGATATAAGGCGATGTCAATTGCTAATATCATACAGTATAACAATACAAATGACCAAACTAGGAAATGAGCATGTTTGAAAATAACTCAACATGTCTATGTTTCATACCGTTCTACATTTTCTAATAATAAATACAATTTATAAAGAAATTATAAGGTATGTTTCTAATATAACATAAATTCCACAAACTCTATGTTTACAAACGAGATACAATTATCTTCTTTTCTCATATCATGATGTTAAATAGTAACAGTGTACCTAACGGTGACCTATACAATCCTTCATAATTTGTACAAATGTTCTGAAAAGATTTTGTCTCAAGATTCTGAATATTCATCATAGGTAATATATTTTTGAATCTGTAATCATAAAACGCATGAATGACTGATATAACTACCGAACAAAATAATAAGCACTGGATTATATATAAAAATAAAAAAAAACAATGGAAACGTACATTTGCCACACGCAGCATACTGAGATTGTATACCTACACAAACTAGTTTAGACGGTATAATAATGATTTTAATAAATATATACTAAAAATATAGCTTATAATGTAATTAGATATTATACAACGCATACATAATTTATGTCTGTTGTTGTAATACTAAAGTTGTACTGAATTTGATTTCTAAGCATTTCAAAAGAAACAAGGGGAGAAAGGAAAAGAGGGAGAGAGAGGGGGTGAAAGAAAACCCGGGTTTTTCATATTCACCATTTCACCCAGATGTCTCTTCGAGCATGCAATGATTTTCTCAAACGTTTATCGATCAAATTCGTAACAGGTTAATATGAGCAGCCAGACCTAGGGTGAATTGACTGCGATATATTCTTTTTTATTAAAGACAGATCATTAAATTCTAAATCACATCGTCAAAAATGAAAGGCAGATAGGGAAAGATAGAAGGGAGGGGAGGGGGGAGAAACAGAAACAAAAACTTCCACAAAATGCAATTCACTGTCAAACTGAAGGCTTTAAACAAAATTAAATACAATTCATCATAAAATGACGAATAGATATGAGATGGAGTTAAAAATATAAACATACAAAAAAATACCGATCAAAATGCCATTCACGTTTTGTATTTAAAAACACATCATAATTACGCTGATTACAACTGCTCCGGCCTTGGCTTTTTTTTTTAGGACGCGGCACACAATAGACAGGAATCGGCCATCATTCGTAAATTAGTTTCGCATAAAAGGCTGGAGTTATCTGCCAGTGGTGGAGCACGGAGCTATACATGATGGGGGAGGGTGGGGAAGCTAATAGAAAGAGAGAGAGAGAGAGAGTGGGGAGCAATGAGAGAGGGGGGGTGGGGGGGGGGGGGGCGAGGGTGATGGGGGGCAAAAAGAGGGGCCATTGGGGCAGGGTTTAGAAGCAGTGGAGAGGGAAGAGGGAGCTAGGTATGTATATAGAAGGGCAGCTTTCAAGTACGTGTGTGGGTGTGTCTGTGTTGACGGGGTGGGGGGTGGGGTGAACTTGAACTCAAATATAAGTTTATGAAATACTTCATTTTTATTTCACCGAACCGGTGTGTGTGGGCGTTTTTTGGGTGGATATAAAGGGGCAAGCAGTATGAATATATCTATCTATATATCTATGTATCCATTTATAGATATATCTATCTATATATCTATCTATCTATCTGTCTATCTATCTATCTATCTATCTATCTATCTATCTATCTATCTATCTATCTATCTATCTATCTATCTATCTATCTATATATATATCTATCTATATATCTATCTATCTATCTATCTATCTATCTATCTATCTATCTATCTATCTATCTATCTATCTATCTATAAATCTATATTCTATCGATCGAAATATCTATACAATAAGCTATGTAACTATCGGTCCATTGCATTGATTTATTTCTCACGCAAAAAGTATGTCCATTTATCACAAAGTGACGTACGCATAATGCACATGAATTGGGAATGATTTGTCAATTAGTTTGACATAAAAGGTTCATAATGAGTTATTGTAGTATTACATTTCCAGCGTGGGTTAGTACGAACACAGCGAGAGGGGGACCGTTGTGTGTATTTCCCCTAATGATGTTTATTTATACCAATCTAATAATCTACTCTCGATGTTATCACTGTTTGTTTTTAATGTTCGTATATCGGTAGTATTCCCACATCAGTTTATGGATTCGTTCTATATTATTCAAGTATTGTCCTAATGTATATAATTAAGGATGCCCTTTATAGTACATGTTATATCACGAGCGATATAATCTATCAGTTTGCATGGAATTGCTACACGTTATATTTTATCGTTATGAAATGATCTCTAAATGTCATTAATGGCATCGCTTTTCATAATTATCTGCATTACACTCAAACATAATCACATATCATAACAATAATTATAGTATGATCTAGTTTACAATGAAATGCAAATGGCGCCGAATACACTATTTACAGATGATAATGGATAGCTAGAATTTAGTATTTCCATGGACAATGTAATTTGGAAAGCTGTGCATATACCATGTGTATACGTTACGCATTTCAGAGAGTGCCGTTTAAAGACAAATATAGAAAACAATAACATTTATCCGATACAATGGCTCTTTTAACTAGGAGATATTCTGAATGATACTAATATCTATTTGGTTCTTGTGATTACTCATTAGAACTAAATCATCCGTGAAACTATAATCACCGTGTTTGCTGACTTAATGTCCACAGTGAACAGTGAACGTCATTCGCATGTATACGTAAACGACAGGAAGAAGAGGAAGAAGAAGAAGTAGAACAAGAACAACAATAACAATAACAAGAACAAGAAGAAGAACAAGAAGAACAAGAACAAGAAGAAGAAGAAGAAGAAGAACAACAACAACAACAACAACAACAACAGGAACAAAAACAACAAGAACAAGAACAAGAACAAGAACAAGAACAAGAACAAGAACAAGAACAAGAACAAGAACAAGAAGAACAAGAACAAGAAGGAGATTTCCTCACAGATGTAAGCACAACAAGACGACTAAAATAGGGCTGATTTATCTTGGCAAATCCTTCGTGGAATATTAAACCGTTTTGGTTCATCGAACATCGGGTATATTGAACAGTACTTGTTCCCCTATCAATAATTTATCGCATAATCCGCCATGCATTTTTGGAAACAAAGTGGAGAACCAAAGGAATAACTAATGGAGGGCCCCAATATAGGAATGCTACTTCCTCACTGTCCCATAATATGTTTCTACAAAATATAATTTCACAAAATATATACATAGCATAGTTGTTAACTCTTAGCATATGTTGCCCTCGAAATTGAAACATCATAATAAGGAACCTTCGGGTTAATGAATATACGGAATAACGAACCTCCAGAATAAAATATACATATCAATAAATTGTCTGATTGCGAAAATGGTCTTGGCAATTACACTGATATACCTATTTAAAAACAGACTATACACGAAGACTACTAAATGGGTAAAATGGGTTCAAAATAATAATAATATATTCGATTTATATAGCGCCTAATATAAAATTATCTCTAGGCGCTTTACAAAAATATACAGAATAAACTTAAATGCATCTTAAATTGTTTAAGCAAATAACTCTGAATTGACCATGTTATAAACTTTGTCAGAAACAAATGCGAGTACAAAACTCGATCGTCGTTTTTTCAAGGTATCCCCCACATACTTATATACAATTTATAATTTAACTTTGTTGGAGAGCAATCTTAGTTTACTTTAAACCCTTCACCATCTACTTCATCATTCTGGTTCTCTTTTCAAAGAAAATGAATTTACCCTTTGCCTACGGGAACATGGTCATGATGGTGGGCCCTGAATTATGTGGATTATAAAATCTAGTGGGGAACAGGTTAACCATAGCCTACACGGGTATACCTATACTAGTTGAACATGTATTAACTGTATACAGAGGATTCAAATGACTAGTATAGGGGACATGATAAGGAAATCTGTTTGACATGTCACATAGTAAGTTGTAACAGCTTATTCAGAGCAAAATTGAACAAAACTCTTCCTGGCGCCGTTTTCTATCCAAAATCTGACACGACCAAATGACCAAAGTGTTGTTAGAAAGCAATCTATATCTTCTTTTTTTATCTTTTTACATACTTAGGCCCATCTTTGATTCTCTTTTATACAAGCCCGTTACCTGCTAAATACGATGATTTCTAACTGTATAATATGATTATATTACAGATAACGCATGCAATGGGTTAACACGTTCAAACGCCATGGCATTTTCATTTCTAGATACCGCCCCTCCCATTCTGGGTGATTAACCTTATCACCCATTTGGTGTATACGAGCGGGGGCTCTGGGGCTTTCTGACAAGACCTGGGGGGTGTTTCACAAAGATCATAAGTTGAACTTAACTCTAAGTTGGACTTAAAATTATGGTAAGCCATTTGCAGGCTTGGAATAAAATACATTCAAAAGCAAAACTGCAAGTATTTTAGACTGTCATAAATATTACATCAAGAACATGGAATCTCCTTGATAACAGAAAATATGAATGATTTGAATCAACATTTTATGTCTTTGAAAAAGGACTTTTCAAAACAATTTGTCAAAGAAACTAATGGCTTTCCATACTTTTTAAGTCCAACTTAGAGTTAAGTTTAACTTAGGATATTTGTGAAAAACCCCCCTGGTGTAAATGATGGTGTAAAATGGGTATCTGGCATGTCCTTTTCAGTCTGTACATTATGATAATGCGCCTTACCATATATAAATGTTAATGCGCCTTAAATGCTCATGAACACTATCATGCTTAAGAGTGCCTGATCAAGTTTTAAATGTTTAAGTGAAAGTTTGTGCCAACTGAGCTAAAGGTAGTTGATACAAAACAGCGTATTTTAACGTGGATTAACATTAGTAATTATCTTGATAACTACATTGCTAACCAATATAAAACAACAACATAACTTTATTTAGATACCGTCCGATCCCTTTACCAATGTTAATCTGTTCAACCCATCTTCGGATTTTAAAGTCTCCATGGGAGATTTTCAACTGTGAACAAAGTTAGTTTTTTCATCAACCCTTTCGCCAGATTGTGCACATGTCAACAAAGTGACTAGATCCCTTTAATGCTAAGTACAAGTACACACAGAGTTGCCAATCAGACGCTAACAGTCCCCCAATAGACTTGACTTTTCCGGACCGTGGTGTATTCGCCGATCGTTAATGCGAACCGACAGCCATGATACGGTCCTCCGCGCCGGGCATGGGCGCCCGTTAATGGGCGAAGGGTTTGTACCTTGTTAAATCTCAACAGTGACATTTTTAGTGAACCACTACAAATTTAGTCGGAAAGCCCTACAATAAAATCACTACTGGCGTGTCAAATAATTGCCACTTCACCAGCCTAGAACGTGGTACAGAAATTTAAACCAGGGGTGGATTTTATTTTGTTTGTTTGTTTGTTTTAGTTATGTTTATCCAGGTTAGCCTCTAGTACAGTTTCTTGTTGCACTGTTCTTGCATGCAGAGGGACCTGCGTCTAATATAATTACGGTTTGTTCATGGGTAACTCACTGGGAACTGATATATAATTCAAATCAGCAAATAAAATTGCACAATTTCAACTCCCCAGGGAGCACACTGCAATCTCTAAAATGCTAAACAATACAAATCACACGGTAACCCAGTGCTTCGCGCTGCTTTTCGCGAGCACCTGTCGATTCGATGGGAGCCGTTAAAGTGCTGTACGACCTCTACAGATTGCAGGTGGCAGCGAAAATCAATATCGACGCAGTAGGGGAGGTATTTCGTGAGCTTGTTCTTTTCCATGTCATGAACGTTGTTTTCTGTTTTATACTGCAACCAATGTGCTGTTCAGTTCAATTACATTCAAGATGATTTGTTATAGTAGTAGACGTGGTGTGGCACAATTGGCAGAGCGCTCGTATTCCAAACATGAGATCCCGAGTTCGAAACCCGACTGTATGCCCACTGTGTTTGTCCTTCAGCAAGACAATTCATAGAGATCTACTATTGGTGAACTCTACCTATGTGTATACATGGGAACCGGTATAAATGGAACATGTTATATTGAGTGCGCATTATGATTGCCAGAATGCTCCTCAGGGAGTACAAAGTGCACGTCATGTGCGGATTGATTTTGAGTGTGTCTGTCCTATGACCATGATAATAATAATCACAGCTAAGTGCTTAGAGATCAACCATACCATCATTAATAATAATTCAATCAATCATATCAAGCACTAGATATGCATCGAGTATAATAGAATCATTCGTTGCAATGTATTAAAGCTAAAATCGATCAAATTCATGTGACATACAAATCCTCTTTTGAGGTTCTAGTTGTTTAGGGCCACACTCTATGTAAGCTATTTCCCTGTTTTTAATAGGTTACTCTTATGTGTTTGCAATGTTTGTCAAATAACCATGCCCCCGAGCCCCGACCACCCCTCCTCCGCCCCCTGTAGCTACGCCACTGAGCCACCGCCGTGACGCCCATGCTACTGAAACCGCTCTTCACATGGAGTGTTTACGGCTTCGTGCTTTGGACACCCATTTCTCGCTTTCAATCGCCAGTGTTAACATGCTACTGTCACACTTAGCCTTAAAGTCATCGCGTCGGCGGATCATATGGGGCGTTTTTCAAAGAGCTCGCTGGGAGCTGCCATGCTTTACGTACGCCGCGCGAACTGTTTTGCTTACAACACGTCGTACAGTTGCGTAATTAGTGTCGCGCTAACTCACGATTCCGCCGGGTCTTAAAGACATGGTACGCATTTTCAAAATTTGTCTACACAGTATTTTTAACCTTATGGGATGACGATTGATGTTTGGACGCAGTTAGCTCGGTATAACATCCGGGAATTCATACGGGTTATTCCGATGATTGCCGAGCGATCCCGATTTGCTTCCTGCATTCGTTGCGATCGAGGGATGGCCTTAAAGAGCTCAGTTTAGCTCTGATCCAACGGCAAACATTATGGTCACAGTGTCAGGACAATGCATGTTGTTCGATCGGGGGTATATCTTCGTAAGCTCTGTATTGAATGTCATTGATCTGCGGAATTCCGTCATTGGCTGCTCAGAACGAGCGCACTCCGTTCTTTAACCCCTACCGACGGAGTCCGAGTAAAGCCGAACCGGGGCCGAACCACCCTACACGGTACCTTACTCGACTTCGGTGTAATAGGGTTCCTTTAAGGGTCCTTCTAACTGCGGGTGTTCATCGAATGCCATTGACCTGCGGAATTCCGTCATTGGCTACTCAGAACGCGTGCACTCCGTTCTTTAACCCCTACCGACGGAGTCCGAGTAAAGCCGAACCGGTGCCGAACCCCCCTACACGGTAGCTTACTCGACTTCAATGTGACAGGGTTCCTTTAAGGGTCCGTCTAACTGCGGGTGTTCATTGAATGTCATTGACCTACGGAATTCCGTCATCGGCTGCTCGGAACGCGCGCACTCCGTTCGTTATCCCCTACCGACTAGGTCCGAGTTAAGCCGAACCGGTGCCGAACCGGTGCCGAACCTCCCTACACGGTACCTTACTCGACTTCAATGTGACACTGTTCCTTTAAGGGTCCGTCTAACTGCGGGTGTTCATTGAATGTCATTGATCTGCGGAATTCCGTCATTGGTTGCTCAGAACGCGCGCACTCCGTTCGTTAATCCCTACCGACGAGGTCCGAGTAAAGCCGAACCGGGGCCGAACCCCCCTACACGGTACCTTACTCGACTTCAATGTGACAGGGTTCCTTTAAGGGTCCGTCCAACTGCGGGTGTTCGTTGAATGTCATTGACCTGCGGAATTCCGTCATCGGCTGCTCGGAACGAGTGCAATAAGCTCTTTATCCGCCTCTTGAGGAATTGCACGAGGCATCTCAGGTTATCAATCCGAATCTACACCTTCAACTTTGATCTTTATCGCACGTCTCTTTCAGTGGTGCATAGTCACATGTTAGTAGTAGGGGCGTTTATCTACTTTTGCGATGTTAATCGCACGTCTTTTGCAGTGGTGCAGTCACATGTAGTGGAGCGTTTATCTACTTTTGCGATCTTTATCGCACGTCTTTTCCAGTGGTGCAGTCACATGTAGTAGGGGCGTTTATCTACTTTTGCGATCTTTATTGCACGTCGTTTCCAGTGGTCTGGTCACATGTAGTAGGGGCGTTTATCTACTTTTGCCAGGTTAATCGCACTTCTTTTCCAGTGGTGCAGTCACATGTAGTGGGAGCGTTTATCTTATTTTGCGATCTTTATCGCACGCCGCTTGTAGTGGCTTTCAGGGGTGCAGTCGCACGTAGTGGGGACGTTTATCTACTTTAGCGGTGTTTATCGCACGCCATTTTTGGTGATTTTTAGTGGTGTACTCGCATGTAGTTTTTCTACTTTTGCGATCTTTACACACGTCGTTTTCTGTGGGTTTTCAGTGGTGTAGTCGAATGTAGTGTAGCGTTTATCACTTTGTGCGATCTTTATCGCACGCAGCTTTATGTAGTTGTCAATGGTGTAGCTTCATGTAGTGGAGCTTTTATCTAGTTTAGCGATCTTTATCGCACGCCGTTTTTAGTGGTTTTCAGTGGACAGGTGTAGTCGCATGTAGTGTAGCGTTTATAAACTTGTGCGATCTTTATCGCACGCAGCTTTATGTAGTTTTCAGTGGTGTAGTTTCATGTAGTGTAGCGTTTATCAACTTGTGCGATCTTTATCGCACGCAGCTTTATGTAGTTTTCATTGGTGTATTTTCATGTAGTGTAGCGTTTATTAACCATGTGCGATCTTTATCGTACGCAGCTTTATGTAGTTTTCAGTGTTGTAATTTCATGTAGTGGAGTTTTTATCTAGTTTTGCGATCTTTATCGCACACCGTTTTTAGCGGCTTTCAGTGGTGTAGTCACATGTAGCGGGAGTGTTTATATACTGTTGCTATACCCAAAACCAACGTTTCTATACCGTACACGTACAGGGTATTTTAGCACATCAGAACGGATTTGCGACGGTCCCTGACACGTGATTCTGGCTTAAACAAGTATATAAACGAACTTCTTTCACCCGTGCTCCCACACGGCGATGCAACGTATGACAACTTTGAAAACGCGCGTGTTCATCATGTACAAAATACAAATATCAGACTGAAACATGTTTCAAAACGGTTATTATGGGATAAATAAGAGAATATAAGCACACTCCAAATCGACCCCCGCGAACAAAAAAGGGTCCGATCGAGGCATTTTACTAGGTGTTTGCATTTTTAGCAGGATGAAAATGAAAATGGCATAATGTATTTTGCATTCAATATTTTTGAGAGGGGGGCACTTAGGGTGGCTATATTTCACAAGTGGGTCAATTTATTGCCCCCACCCTCTACTTCGATGCACTTCTGATTCTGATCTTAGTTTGTCGTAAAGTGTGCGCCATCTTGTTTAAAGGGATCTAGTAACATTGTCCAAATCCTCAAAACTTACTTAGAACTCTAGTGGTTCTCTCATACCGTGTTGTATTTGTATTAACAATAGAAGCATGGGACAGGTTTCGGTTTTTCGAATTTCTCTTTCGTTAAAAAGATATTCAACTAGCCGCTGGATAGTCATAACTGTGTACAAAGTCAGTGCAATGAGTTAGAAAATATCACTTTGCATTTTTGCTCAGTACTCGGCCATAAGTATAGCATCCATTAAACGTGAATGTGTTACACATTACTCAGTGGACATATCAGATCACAACAATACACATTTTACCAACCATTCATCACTTTATGCACATGTCAAAAAAGTCCACTGCCTATACAAAACGTGTGGAATAATTATGTAAATGTCGACAGCGAGAATTACTTTTGTGTTAACTCATTATATACCACAAACAGTGCAGCTCTATGGGATTATGTGTGTGAAACGATGAAAACGTGTACAGGGAATATTATATTCCCCGGCAGAGGACCTACACATTTTCATCTTTTTAATAGAGCTTAAAGTAGCCGATATAATTAATATGTAAATATTCTTCTGAATGATGTGTGGTAGATAGTGTGATTAATATCTTAACAAATATAGGGAGACATTTGACAAATCGAAACCCATTCAATTCTGTTGTTACCACAAGCCAATCAAAATGTGTATTCATTTGAATTCAATATTGTAAGTCACATCGTTTATTACTGAATTATCATGATTATTGTATTGAACACTTTCGTTCATGTATACATTATAATTATGGAATTAAAATCTTTCATTGGCCATTGTACCATTGGCAGGTGCTGCGGGGTATTAATATAGAGGGTTATTGGGACGATGTTATTAGATTGATGATGGAAGACTGGTTAAATAGCGAGAGATAATTGTTTAAAATGTCCAAAATGAGAACGATGGGTAATATACGTGATAGACAGGCGGGGGAAAGGCACCTGTCAAACGTATGAAGCAATTTCCGATCGTTCTGCAATTGTATACTGTTTATAAATTCTTTAAATGACTACAAAATAAAAGATATTTGGAGAAACGGAGTGAGTCGGGCAGAGAGAGGGAGAGAAAGAGAGAGAGATAGACCACATAATGAAAAGATTAAAGGGTACCACCACCCAAAAATAATATGCTTATTATAGAAAGGTAGCATCTTTAGTATTCCATTCCTTCAACAAGTTCACAAAAATATGTTTTCAGAAAAAAATATATAGTTGGAAAACGCATCACCATTCTCAAGCATGCGTTCATGCGATCTGAATTGCGTAGACTATATGTGCGCGGAGCCAGAGCGCTCTGTGCAGAGCGAACGAATCATCCGGGATTCTATTGACGTACGTGTGAAAGCATTGGCGAAATGTTGGGTATCTATTTGATATCACAAAACGGTACCAAAACATATAATAATGTGTTGTCCTTTGCCTGGTGGTCCCCTTTAATGGTAACATGAAATGCGATATAGATGACAAGATAAACATAGCGAAAGAAAGAGAACATTTATTCCCTCATACCGCCATATGTTCGACGTAGAGAGCATTTCACTGTCTTGGTACGAGCGAGATTCAAATCCGTGCCCTTTCGTAGAAGGTTGGTCTATTAAACTGCGTGTTGATGTATTGTCCGTTCATCTTTAGGTAGATTTTATAGTAACATTAAACAAATCCTCAAAACTGACTTGGAACTCTAGCGGTTCTTACATAATCTCATTATATTTGTATTACCAACAGAAGCACGGAACAGATTCAGGTTTTCTTAATTTCTTTTCCGTTATTAAGATATGTATGAATTGTTCAGATTTTAAGTTATCTACTGGATAATTATAACTGTGTACAAAGTCAGTTCAAAGACTACGCGTTTTTGCTCATTACTAAGTTCATTTACCATATAATTTTTACACACCACTCAGTGGATTATGAGATCAAAGAAATATACTTTTTATCAACCATTTGCCAGTTTTTGCACACGTCACCACAGTTAATACATCCCTTTAATAAATTTGACCAACATGTGTTCACATCTAACGTAGACCAATGCCGTAGCGTATGGCTCTGGTATATCATACACTCATATCTACGCCTAAAGTGCCATGTACATTCATGTACGCCTGTGGTCAGCTGCTTTGTACCTGCCAGCAAGCTACCCGGACAGTGCCAAGTGATTGCATGCACGCTTGTACTCAGCTGCTTTGTAGCTGTCAGCAAGCTACCCGGACAGTGCCAAGTGATTGCATGTGCGTTTGTACTCAGCTGCTTTGTGCCTGCCAGCAAGCTACACCCACAGTGCCAAGTGATTGCATGTGCGTTTGTACTAGCTCAGCTGCTTTGTACCTGCCAGCAAGCTACCCACACAGTGCCAAGTGATTGCATGTGTGTTTTGTTCTCGGCTGCTTTGTACCTGCCAGCAAGCTACACTGACAGTGCCAAGTTATTGCATTTGCGTTTGTAATCAGCTGCTTGGTACCTGCCAGCAAGCTACTCCCACAGTGCCAAGTGATTGCATGCACGCGTGTACTCAGCTGCTTTGTACCTGCCAGCAAGCTACCCCTACGGTGCCAAGTGCATGCCATGCAGCATTGTGATAAAGTAATAGACCATGGGGGTGTTTCACAAAGATCCTAAGTTGAACTTAAATCTAAGTTGGACTTAAAAAGTATGATAAGCCATTTGTAGCCTTGGAACAAAATATATTCAAAAGCAGAAATGCAAGTATTTTAGACTTTTCATAAATTTTACATGAAGGACATCATAAAAGGAAAATATTTATGATTTTAAATAACATTCAATGCCTTTTAAAAAGGACTTTTAGAATTTCAAAGAAACTAACGGCTTTCCATACTTTTTAAGTCCAGCTTAGAGTTAAGTTCAACTTAGGATCTTTGTGAAACACCCCCATGTCAATTGAACTATGATGTGGCGTTGAATGCGTAAATGGCTCTTTTGCTCAGTGCACAGCCTATCATTAAAGTGTGGAGTATTTGCCTTCCAATAAATATTTTGTTTTAAATCCTCAACAAGCTAACTTAACTGTGGCCTTCCAAATAAGGTGATACTTGGAGATTAGGACAATGGGTGTAAACAAAAAAACACGCCGATTATGGGGTAAACAAGATAAGTTAAACACACCATGTGCATATACTGGTATATAGTGTACAATCTGCACAACACGTACTCACGTACTCTATTGATTTAAATACCCGTATATAACCTACTTGAAGTTACGGGATTACGAAAACTAGGACAGAGCGGATTTAAAACGTTTAGAAGCATTTAGGACAACAACCTGTTATAGTCTGACTCGAAAGGGCCCTTGAACATGGCTCGGGTTACACAACGTTCAACCGCACACCAATTGATATGAATGGGCACACGCATTGATCCCATTGCATGCATGCAGTCTGTTTATAATAGATGACCTCGTTTGGATCGTGGATGATCATAGCTGATGAGCCTAATTGTTGTACGAATTAGCCGGTAAATATAAACAGGCAGCTCCCAATTCTAACGGTGACTGCATGGATGCGCAAAGTATAGTGGTGGCGTTATAGATGTCCGCCCCACAAATACGACCGGTTACTTTAAAAAACACACATAATTTTGTGACATACGGAAGGGGAAAACTAAAATTACATGTAAGCAAGACTAGTGACAATTTGTCATCATGCGAGTACATTTCATTTGTGAATATCCTTTCAGAAGTTCGACAATTCATCGCATTTCAAACATCAATTAGTAAGAAAATAAAACTTAGCATTTTTGCTCATAACTTGGCCAAATGACATTCATTTATCATTTAACTTGCACATAGCATTCCGTGAATGTAACAGACTATACACGATTTATACACATTTAATCAACTTTCTGTCAGTTTTCGCACTTGACAACAAGGTTATTAGATCCATAAAGAGGTAGTCTAGTTTATATCAGGGACCATTATATTCCATTCCCAATGCTGACGGAGAATCACCCTCTGTTAAGCACGGGGCTGATGGATCCGATATGTCCACTGAGTGATGTTTTAAAAGACCATGTTAAAGGGACTTTGTAGTAGTATCATTGTCCACATCCTCAAAATCCAATTGGAATTATAGCGGTTCCCTCATACATTGTTGTATTTATATTAAGCATGGGACAGGTTTCGGGTTTTCAAATTTCCCTTTCGTTAAAAAGATATTTACGATTGAAGTGTTCAGATGTTAAATTATCCACTGGACCGCGAATATCGTGTACAAGGTGAGTGCAATTATTTTGTGAACATCACTTTGCATTTTTGCTCATTACTCGGCCATATAACGTCCATTTGACTTGAAATTTTCACACAATACCCTGTGGATATATGAGATAACAACAATATATATTGTATCAATCACTAATCACTTTATGCACATGTCAACAAAGTTAGTAGATCCCTTTAAATGTATTTTATATGACCGAGCGAAATGCAAAGTGGAATACATTTGCCTAACTGTTGTCACAACTAATTCATTTACAGTTGAAACGGTCCTCGGGAGATCTTCAAATTCAAACATATCAATCATAAATATAGAAATTCTGAAAACCGACAATTTGTCCATGTTTCTATTGGTAATACGAATGCAAGATATATTAGAACAGTTAAAGTTCCATGTAAGAAAAGGGTATCATTATTTGGTGTTGTAAAGGCATGCAAGGCATGATCATGCCTACAAGTAAATGTTTTTTAATGTTTATAGAAATGTTTATAATTGTAATGAAGTTAATTATTGTTATTATCGCCTTGTCTTGCCAGTTGCCAGTGGAAGACACATTTCTTTACAACAGGTGTATGTTTGAAGACCAATACAATCTATCTTATCTTATCTTATCTTAACTTAAGATGTGTCGATTTTGATATTGTTACTACATGATTCCTTGAACGATATTTAACGGTCACCCAAAAGTGGTGTCGTTTACACGTACTATACGTCGTCTGTTCTCTGTGTATTATACTGCCGCCTGTTCGATAGTGTATCACCATATATTACAGGTGCGAGGAAAATGACAGCGAACTCACTAGGGAATAAGATATAATTATCGTGGAAATGAGGCGACCTGGAGGCGACAGGTTCAAGTCGATCATTTGGGAAGACGGGGTAAAAAAAAAAAGATGATTAAAAAAAAGATAAAATGAGGGAAAACCCGGGCTTAACAATTATAGAAGTGAAATAGATATCTCATCTTCATCTTCATCTCTTTTTTCGTCTTCTTCATTTTAATCGCAGATTATGTTTTTGTGTGATATAGGTCAAGGGGTCCGAGCAACAAAACAACACATTTCCTACAGGAACCCAGGGGACAATGTATACATTTTAATAATAAAGAAATAATCTAGATCTAGATTGAAATAGGTTAAAATGTATTCAATCATGCGTAAGGCTGTACAAAAATGGATTCTGATTGGTAGAAATAAAATTCTGCTTTATCCTATTAAGCATTTTGTTTGTGTGTAAAACCAAGTGTAAGCAAGGGTCAAGCCATCGGCAGAAGGATTGGGGGAGGGGGAGGAGATGGGGGCTTCTAACCCTCTAACCTGTTTTTGTGTCCTAGTCGAATCTAGTCGCTATAGTATCATCAAGAGAGTGGAGTCGTCATAAATGCACACAATAGATTAGTGCTAAGTAAGTTATTTACTTAACTGCTTACTAAGTTTATGTTTCATTTCATTATTTGACTGTGTGCCTCTATTCTGTTATGGAAATGCTTGCACTTTCACTGCCCGACTCTGCCACCCCCCCCCCCCCCCCCACCCCACCCCGCCTCACCCCCATCCCACCACTCTACTTTACATATCGGCAAATGCGGAAGATGCCACCGACATGCCCCTGTCAAATGCAAGTGTGAGTTACATGTGCGCGTTGTAGCAAACGCCTTTCCATTTAGCGTAGCACGGATAAACCACCGGGAAGTTGGGAGGGGGGTGGGCTTTAAGATAGTGGGGCCATAGTTATTTCCTTCATCGCGGCGAATTGCACCATCCAACAGTGATAAATGTATATGTTTCTTAATTCTATGTTTACTTTGTTTCCATACAACAGTATTTGGTTGGGGTGCACTGGTGCATTGGTCGGGGGACCTGCGCTGATGAAGATTTATATAAGAAGGGGGCGGTTTGGGGGGGGGGGGGGGCGGTGGCTACCTCGCCCCCACAGCTACGCCAATTCTATTTTGCTATGCAGCAAGAAGGGATAAAGCTTTCATGATGACATCCCCATGGGGGTTTGGAATACCCCGCTATACGCTTATCAATAATAAATAGCCAGACCCTCTAGTTTATTCATATAAGAGGGGAGCGTTGTATGTTGTGCATGAATTTCGTACCACGGAGGGTCCGGAAGAGTAACAGCAGAAGTTTGGCTCAAAAAAAAATATGCTGACCAAAAACATGCTGAACTATAAGCTAGCCAAAACTGGGGTTCTTCGAATGCAAATGTGTTGTTTGGTAATCTTGATGGCGGTGGAATGATTGGGATGAAAATGGATGAACATTTGATGAAATGGAAATCGTATTATACATCTTGAATTTGTTTGTTACTGTTTTCGTATACACAATTTGTATAGTTGTATGTTTTTTTTAAGATTCAAGATTCACGGTTCATTCATTAATTCAAACAATAATCATTTAATGGGTAATAGTTTGATTTCAATCGAAGATTAGTAAACATATCACACAGATTCGATCAATGCCTAGAAGTGACATCAAGTACATTCGGCATTTACAATATCAAACGATTCATGTAATTAAGTTGGTACCTGATAATTATGTAATCATAACACGGAGATTTAATTAAAATAGTCACATTTGATGAGTTTATAACACACGACTTTAAATTAGTGTTAAATATCAAGCGTACCACAGCAATTTGCAATAATGAGAATTGATTAATACACTTGACATATTATACTGTATATTGATGACTATACAATACAATTAAATACTTGACGTATATTGATTAATCTACAATACAATGATATATTTGTCATGTTATATTTAAGCTGATTTTAATCAAACACCGAAGGACAATGATGCGAAATAATTGAATTTAATACTGGAGATTGAATCCCTTCGTCCAAATTGACAAAACTAATTCAACATATCAATTATAATTGTCATGTACGTCAATCTTAGGTATTGCCATTACATAAATATGCACGCCAGCTTCCATTAATGCCACACAAACAAACAAAAAACGATTTTAAATGACTTTCGTTACTTTTTTGTATCCTATAGGCATCTTGGAAAAATTAAATTAGCCTTATCTATAAATACAATTTGTAATATGTTTGGAATCGTTTGTATTGTTATTTTGTTAATACATATCAGTATAAATGTTAAAATTAATATTATTAATTATTATTATCATAACATTATTATCAATATTACTCTTCTTATTATTAGCAGTTATATTATTGTTATTTATTATATTATAATTATCATTAAATCGTCACATTGCTTGATTCTGTCATTGTCATAAAATCTTGCAGAAATCATAGATCATTACAAAGGTTGACAGATTAAAATACCATCATTCAAACATTTCACGGCGATGTATAGTATAGTCTGTGTCATAGTGTAAATAGCGGAGATGCACCATACTTATGACACGTGACATTGACACTATCACTTAACTACATAGCGACACTGTTTGACATTGCTTGACATTGCTTGAACAAGTTGGAAATATATACATCCATTAATTCGCAGTTAAATTTGCAGACATCAAATATAATTACAACAGATGACAGATTGGGATATTTCAAATATAATCTTGTTAACAGAACGTGTGCTACGATGACAATCATTCGTTAAAGCTGCGTTGTGTCTCTTTTGCAGATAAAAATATGCGCTTCTATGAATTGATAGCAAGTAGATTAATAAAGAAATTGTAATTCTAGAACTTAAAATAGAATATATCATCGATATTCCTCGATCAGCGTGCTAGATACCATGGCATGCTTGACAAAGCAAAGACAGAGTATCACAAGAGCTCATTTGAGGACTGTTCTTCTCGTGAATTGTTCCAGAAGTTTCAGAGACTCTCCACATCTTCGTCTAAGACAATACTGCCATCTACAGAGGGTATTACTAACTGTCAGCTGGCTGAGAATTTCTCAATGTTCTTCAAGGACAAGGTAAAGAAAATCAGACAGGAGCTAGAAACTAGAAGTGATCAGTGTTCAACGGACAATCAGCAGTGTCCGGCGACAAGTGAGAATCCAGACATGGCTCCCAGTTTCAAAGAGTTCAAGGTGGTCGGTGTGGACGCTATTAAGAAGCTGATCCTGCAGTCGCCATCATCTTGGTGTGAACTAGATCCTATTCCCACTTGGCTTCTAAAGAAGTGTGTTCATGAACTAGCCCCAATATTGACTCAGATTATAAACATGTCATTAAACATGGGTCATTTCCCAGATTCGTTAAAGCATTCAATTATTAAACCTCTTATTAAGAAACCTAGTTTGGATTCTGAAAACTTGAAGAATTATAGACCTGTAGCGAATTTGAAGTTTGTAGCAAAGCTTATTGAGCGAGCATGTGGTGCACAGGTTCATGCTTATCTCTCTACCAACAGTCTCTATGGTCAATCCCAATCTGCATATCGGGTGAATCATAGTGTGGAGACAGCTATGTTACGCATCTTCAATGATCTGCTACTTGAACTTGATAAGGGACAAGAATCTGTTTTGGTTATGCTGGATTATTCATCAGCATTTGATACCATTAACCATGATATCTTGCTATCACGCCTCTCAAGTAGATATGGTTTGTCTGGTTCTGTATTTACTTGGTTTCAGTCATATTTCTCTAATCGATCACAATGTGTTTTGGTGGATGGGGTCAAGTCTTTACCTTACAACCCATCTGAAGGTGTTCCTCAGGGCTCGGTTATGGGGCCACTATGTTTTATAATGTACACTGCTCCCTTGGAAGATGTAATAGAAAGGCATGGGTTTAGAAAAATGATTTATGCTGATGATTCTCAAATATATGTGACTATGTTAGAAAAAGATAGGGGTGTGATAATGCCCAGATTTGAAGAATGTCTAAAAGAGGTGAAAGAATGGTCAATGTTGAATAGTTTGAAGCTTAATGTTGAGAAGACAGAAGTCTTGCACATAAAGTCAAGTCGAAAAAGGTCATTAGAATTGTCTACTGTGAAGGTAGCTGATATTGATATTAAGCCCATTTCAAAGGCTCGTGATCTTGGTGTGACTGTTGAAAGTAATCTTGATATGACAAGTCATGTGAATAACATTTGTAAATCTGCTTCTTTTGGTTTATATAGAATCGGGAGAATTAGGAAATATTTAGATGAAAGGACCACAGAGCAACTGGTACATGCTTTTGTTACTAGTTATTTGGATAATAATAATGCACTCTTGTATGGGATTCAGAGTTTACTCCAGAATAAATTGCAACGTGTACAGAATGCTGCTGCACGACTTGTTGCTAGGAAGGGAAAATTTGAACATATATCCGATATTTTGCAATCTCTTCACTGGTTGCCAGTTAAGTTAAGAATAGAATTTAAATTGTTAGTACTAGTTTTTAAGTGCTTGCATGACTCTGCACCAGGATACTTACAAGATCTTATTCAGTTATATGAACCTCAAAGGAATCTTCGATCTCAGTCTAAAAACTTACTGGTACAATCTCGGGTGAACACAAAAATGTTTGGAGACAGGGCTTTTCAGAAAACGGCACCAGATTTATGGAACTTACTCCCACAATATTTGCGAGAAATTAATAATCTAGATTCATTTAAAACTCAGTTAAAAACTCACTTATTCTTGCAACATTTTAGTTAGTTATATGTATAATTGTTTGTCTTTTTAGTTTTTACACGCATAGAGACAGTTGTGTTATGCGTTCTAAGAATTGTTTATTATTATTATTATTATTATTATTATTATTAATATTAATTTATGACTAGAAGGCTACTTTTTGTTGTTTGTTTTACATTTAAAGTCGATCTCAGAGACAATCCAGTGTAGTCTAACAACCGCAGACCACACATCGTACTTTGTGTATGTACTCGATGTTCATAAACCAAATATACTGTATGTATTCCCGTTAAGCACAATCAAAGTGACTTAATAAGATTATGTTATAATATGGAGATTTTCTTTTAATTTTGTAAGAGGGTGATCATGATAATCCATGCAATATTGTATTTTTAAATGACTTAGACTACAAAACATTGTTTGTGCTTGTATAATCTGAATCTTGTATAAAACTATTATTATTTATTTTTTAAATATCACCAACTATATGCTTGTACGACATAGTATGCCTATGTTTCATGGACGATTTGTCTAAATTTGATGATGCTTGCAACGGGGATATATATTATTTGTCCATTTTATTTGATCACGCAAAGGGTTCTATTGTAAGATTGTGTTATTAATATTTACAAAGCTCAAACACAATTCTTATAGCTGATAGTATACGATGCCACCTTTAATTTAATCATCTTGTATCAAACCGTTTGATGACGTGACATTGACATTAAATTACGAGGGATTTGACATACTAGATGATGTATGACAATATTGTCATCCTTTTTATAAGGTAGATATACACGATGAATTTAATTACAGATTTTGAGATTTCCAGTATGATTACACGGGATGACAGACCGTAATACTTTAATCCAACAAGATTTGACGGAACGTGTGTTGGGATTAAAATTATAACGTCGATACGGGCAGTGTTAAACTTATCTGTTGAAGAGATGTATATTATGACATCACTATGATTGCGTAAATAATTGACAAATGTACACTCTATTCCTTATTAGCATATTAGGAAAAAGACACACTATTTGCATAGATTAAACCTGATTGATAGATTTTGATTTTTTGTTTTCACTGTATTATGAATGTCAAGAAAATATCCCTTATACAGTGGAAAGTTTACCCTCCCGGAAATACAGTCACAGTGTTAATACACGCTTAACACGGTTTCAGTTTAGTATGAACCCCGCCGTGTGTTAACACCGTTTTTCACACTGTTAAACACTTGGCAGTCTTAATGTCTATCACTGTGATATAGTGTGGATCACACTGTGAAACACGTTTTTTTTTTCTGGCAGGGCAATGTCACGTGCATTCAGTAGATCTGCATAACCAGGTACCCACTCACGTGTTGGTCCTAGCTGAGGCTCGAACCCGCAACTTTCTGCACCAGAGCCGTACGCTAAGGCTTCGATCTGCATTAGATGTGAACACATTTTGGCCAAATTTCTTAGAGGGATCTAGTAAATTTGTTGACACGTGGAAAAACTGACGAAGGAATAATACAATGTATATTTCTGCAGTGATCTGGGATTTCCACTCGGTGATGTGTAAACATTCCACGGTAAATGAATCGTACACTAGACGTCTAGACCGAGTAATGAGCGAAAATGCAAAGTGGTACATGTATCTGCTAACTCGCTACACTTACTGTGTACACAGTTATAATTATCCAGTAGATAATTCAAAATCCCAACACTTCAATCATAAACATCTTTATAACGAAAGAGAAATTCGAGGAAAAAATGTTCCGTGCTTCTTTTGGTAATACGAATAAAACGAGGTATGATAACCGGTTGAGTCCTAAATAAGTTGTTTGGATGTTGACAATGTTACCAGGAACGTTTATACTTTTCCAATAAAGAGTGATCATCATTATACCAATATCATTGCTATATCCTTCGAAATAATGTGTGCTCGTTTCAAAGAAAAATAACATTGTTTACCTCGTTGAAAGGTGACAATTGGTCGTAGTGCCCTTCGAGAACTGGGGAGAAATTTAACATCTAAACCCATTTAATTATGCTATAATGATAATTATCGCATCTGTGCCAAACGGCGCTCGAAGCACACAAGGGGTGACCAACATAACGCTCTGCTTTATGGGTAGATGTTTGTCCTGTGGAGTTAATACATGGTCACACCGTGCACCCGTAAGTTATGGGTTAAGGTACTGCAAGTCGAGGTCAGAAAAGGACATGGCTTGCTTGTAAAATATATTTAGATCTCTTCCGAGAATCGGGCTTCAGTATAGCAATATGTACAGCTCCAACTTGCTAGAATTCAAACCGCCACCACGTTATTCCGTTACGGTGGCGTAATAGTATAGAGGGGAGAGTTTACAAAAGTACGGGAGGGTATATTTATATTTGAATGGGTGGGGAGCAGGCTGCATAATGACCACAAGTTTCGCATTTCGCGTGTGTTTTTTACCCCCCCCCCCCTCTCCGCCCGTACATGAGGTTGTGACGGCGAAGGAGGGGGGGGGGGGGGATTTCCCCAAGTGAATGTGGAGGGAGGGTGGGGTATTGCAGCTAGGAACTCCTCCCCCTCATCTGCGTATCACTTCATTTCTTTTATTTCGTACCCTTTTTAACCGCGCATATTTCCTAGCCGCTGAGAATATCTGACACCTCCAACATGTCAAATTTCGACCAGTGGCGTTGCCTAACCCTTAGGATACAAGTGGGGTGGGGGTACCAATTACCCCCTTTTAGATACCCTCCCCCCCCCCCCTCACTCCGACATCCTCTCCCCTTTGTTACTCCTTCGCCCTTCCCCTCCATATTGGGGAAGTGAGCACCAACAAAAAATCATCATCCTTTAAAATAGTTGTTGGTTTGACCATACTTCGTACTATTCATTGGATGTTAAAAAGTCATGTTTTATACGTATAAGGTGTCCCGTTCTGTATGTTTAATGTGGTACAATTGTATATATTTGATTGTAGTTTTATTATGGGAACTTGGGAGCCATGAATCTGAAATTCAATTGTCATTATTCTATATAGGTATCTACTTTAGGTTAACGCTGTAGAAATCTTGAACCCCCACCCCTCCACGCCCCTACGCCCCGGCTATGTCCGTCGACATGGCTACTCATTTCGGCGAGCCATCGACAGATCAAATAAAATAAATCAAGACTTTTTTAACCAAAGGGATGAGGCTAATTCTTCGGTTCCTCCCCCATCTACATGCAACGACATATTACAAAGTAAAACCAGCGTGCGTACGAGCAACGTTTTTTTTCTTCCACCTTTATATTTTGTACTTGTAGAAAAGAGCAGACCGATAGCCAATAACGTTTGACCAATATGCGAGGGTTTGAACGGGGATTCAAAAATAAGTCCCCTTGGTTTGTACATGTCATGTCTTTAACCGTTTTTTTGTTTTCTTCTAGAAAGTGCAAACCCTACGTATATAGTTCCTACATTATGTTCAAGTCACAGCTACCCACAATACCTTGTTGTTAGCGCCTTGTAATACATTTTGTATGTGAACAACAGTGGGACGTAGCTGTACTGTATCCGTTACGTAATAATACAGTGATATACGTGGCAGTTACTGTTCAAATTTTTGCCACGTAAAATCAGCCCTATCCAATGACATGGCGCTTGCTCGACGTTTATGTTTATGGGGCATTACGTATTGCTATACGTGGTACAATGACTCCCTTTTGTCACGTAATATCGCATATTAGCCCTGTATTAGTCACGTAAAGCCTCGTAGCACACTTGGCACTACGTACTAGGTTCGTGACATTACGTGTTCGTTACCTTTAATATGGTCCAATGTGGCGAATGCGTGGCTATTCTGCGTCTCTCCGACAACTACGGGGCGCATTTTACGAGGTTCAATTCACAAGCCCCGTATTTTTAAGGGATGTTTACTGTACCTTTAGATTAGTGTTCCTATGTACATAACATGGCTCTTACAATAAGTCCTTACTAGGAGGTTTGTCTGCAACAACGGTAAAATGGTCGGTTCTCGTAGACAATGTGTTTGGACTATGAATGGTATCACTTTTGCTCTGGTAATGATTTTTCCATGCCTTACGCCTCTAAAACTAAAACAGCTTATAATAATGCCACTATGCTTTGTTTTCGGTCCTGGCAATTATATAGGGCGAATGAACTGTTATCAGTGGCTCAGCGATATTACATGCATAATAGAGTACACTTTGTACAACAAATGCAACATACTTTTACAGCGTAGACCATACAAAGTACGACAATAATCGACTATTATGAAATGGATAAAAGAGTACGATCATAACATGGACTATACTACACGGAATGCGGGAAGAAAGAAGACAAAGAAGACAAAAAATATAATTATTATGATGATGAAAAGATGATGATGATGATGATGATGATGATGATGATGATGATGATGATGAAGATGATAAAGATGATAACGGTGATGATGGTGATGGTGATGATGATGATGATGATGATGATGATGATAAAGAATATGATGAAGATGATGATGGTGCTGATGATGATGGTGATGACGATTATGGTGATGATGATGATGATAAGGAGGAGGAGGAGGAGGAGGAGGAGGAGGAGGAGGAGGAGGGGGAGATGAAGGTAGAAGAAGAGGAGGAGGAGGAGAAGGAGGAGAAGTAAGAGGAGGAAGGAGAAGGGGAGTTGTGATTATAATATGAGGAAAGATAGGAAAATAAAATCTCGCTAACTTAAGTTAACATAAAACAAAAAGAAGAAGAAGAAGAAAAAGTAGGAGGAAAAGAAGAAGAAGAAGAAGAAGAAGAAGAAGAAGAAGAAGAAGAAGAAGAAGAAGAAGAAGAAGAAGAAGAAGAAGAAGAAGAAGAAGAAGAAGAAGAAGAAGAAGAAGAAGAAGAAGAAGAAGAAGAAGAAGAAGAAGAAGAAGAAGAAGAAGAAGAAGAAGAAGAAGAAGAAGAAGAAGAAGAAGAAGGAAAAGAAGAAAAAGACAACAAGAAATAATAATACAGAAAGATGAAATAATAGCAAACGAAAGATGAGGATGAGAGGGAGGAAGAGGATAGAGAGAGCTAGAATGAGGAGACTGAGGATAACATCCTCACGGTGATATGAAAACAATTTGCGATAACTAATTCAATAATGAACCATTAACGCCTCACTCTCCGGTTATGATCACTTCCTTGGGGAGGTTATAATGGGTAATACGGATTTCGCGCGCTTTTATCGGTTTCCCGTTTGAGATGAAAATTATGTGTGCGTACCCGCATCACCGGAACCTGTTCTTTTTATAGTTGTCAATTTACGAGGCGCAATTCCTATCGTCAATACAAGAGATGATTCAAGTAATCTTGAGGTCCAAATTTATATTGTGTGTGTTTTTTGTTTGTCTTGGATATTAAGTAGGTTGTAATATTATGTCATTGTTTGTTCCATTATTATACTATTATAGTATGTTTCAATAATTTGAACACGTTGCGATAATTTTGAAGTTTGTTTGAATTATTCGACATTTATTTCTCCAAGTTTTGTCTTCCAGATTCCAGATTAATGCTGATCTTTATTGTGTTATTTTACCCGGCTCGTTTAATGTCAAATGCCAGTTTTTGTTAATCCGTTAAACCCCCTGCCGACCAACCAACTACCAACTCATCTAAATTATTAAGGGGATCTATTAACGTTGTTAAGATGCACAAAAACTGAAGAAGGGTTGATAAACTGTGTATTTCTGTAATATAATTATGTCCACTGAGTGATGTGTGAAAATGCTATGGTATGCTATGGTAAAAGGTAAAATTAATG